>JAVYIG010018170.1:0-22069 GCA_035222895.1 Strongylocentrotus droebachiensis
AGATGGGGAGGACGAATGTGGATGTAAGAATTTGTCACTTTCTGATTTGGCTTCTAATAAAGTCAGATCACTAGAGCGAGGAGACTTTTTAGCTTTACGGAATTGCTCCTTTGATAGATTTGACCTGGATCATAACGATATAAAGAGTCTCCCTCAAGCAGTTTTTTCGTATTTACAAGGAGTACATTTACTCATCGATTATATATCTTTGGGTAAATTCCACGCCGAGTCCTTTCTGGGTAACAAGGCAAGAGTAAAAGCGAACATAACCAGGTCGGGCATGAGATCTATTGTACCTATGAATACATCGGAAATACAAAGAGATCTTTTTCCAGGTATAATAAAACTTTATCTACAGTACAACAAATTGATAACTATTCCCAAGTATGCCCTGGATGGTTTCGAAAACCTCCAGGTACTAGAAATTGGATCCAATCGTTTATCTAGTCTTCATAACGAGTCATTTTGTGGATTGAATTCGCTGGTTAGATTGGAACTTCCTGAAAACAAAATTAAGTCGCTTCCACGAGGAACTTTTGCTTGCGCCGAAAAGCTTGAGAGCATTAATTTATCACATAACGATCTTTCTGTATTAGATCCTCAATGGTTCGACGGAAGCCACAGTCTCTGCACTTTGACATTCTATCAAAGCAACATTGATGATATCAAAACTATACCATGGAACGCAACAAATCTTCAAACAATTATCTTGAAAAATAACAACCTTCACTCCGTAAACATAAAAAAGTTCGTTTGGTTTAAAAAATCTAAAATTTCTCGATTTCTCCATGAATAAGTTTCTCGATATATCCGATGATGCCTTTGAAGAAACCTGTTCTTTAGAAAAGATAATAATGCAAGATTTGGACAAATTCACTATGACTGGTATGTTCAGAAACATGCATCAACTAGTATTAGTCCGGCAGCCCAGAAGATTTATTCAAGGGAAAAGCGCCGGAACAACTGACCCCATAGGCCGATGGGGTGGACCCTAGACCTCACGAAAATGGATTGCTGCCGGGTCTGAGCTGTGGTCTTCCCGCCAAAATCACACAATTTGTGACGTCACTACCGGAAGTTCCATTTTTGACAATGTACAGAGAGGTACACATGACACCATCCCATAAAACATGTCCCCCTACCTATTTTTAGGTTTTTTTTGTGATTTTTTTTTTATAACTCGACTAGCCGATAGTATACAATACACCACAAAGAGTTTTCCTGGTGTTTGCATCCCCGAAATCGATGATTACGACGATAGCCTTAAGTAGCGACGTCGTCGACATCGGGCCAATTTGTCCGATTTTTTACTCAATTTCGGTTTCAAATATTGAAGTTTACTTTAAATAGCTTTTCAATTACCCGATAGCTCTGGAACTTGACCTACATATGAAACAAGTTCTTTGCTTTTCAGAACATATATGGATGTTAAACATATCTGCATATTTAGGTTGTTTTCTGACCATTTAAGTAACATGGTTTTCAGGAAAATCGGTCAAAAATTCGAGTTTTGGGGTGACATATTAGAACAGGTATTTTAAACAAGCGCTGTACGGGGAAAATATCATACTGAACTGATTGATACTAATAATATTTACACATACTCTTCAACCCCATCCCCCTCCCCCCTCCCTCCCTACACCTCACTCTATCTCTCTTCCATTACATCAACCTCTCTCTCTCTCTCCCTCTCTCCCTCGCACATTTTGTATCAATACTCTAATATCTCGTGTCTCTGATATGTAGTAATGTATTTTGTGGTATGTCTGTCACTATTCACTCTCTTATTACATAAGCTCTCTCTCTTTCTCATAACTTCATCTCTTTCTCCCCTATCTCTCCCTCTCTCTTTCTCTTTCTCCTTTATATACATGTATATATATATATATATATATATATATAAGGATAGCATTCACCAAGTGTATATATATCTCTTCCCTTGTTTTCTATATCTCCTCGTACAACACCACCCCTTCTCTCTCTCTCTTTCTTTCTATCTCACACTTCTATATCCCCTTTCCCTTCCACTATCTCTCTCTCTCTCTCTCTCTCTCTTTATAGATCTCAATTTCGGTCTCGATATCCCTTCATGTGCTACCCAACCATCTCTGTCATTCTTCCTCATACATCCACTATGACTGATATTATACTTTTCTAGATAAAAGTCAAATATATTCGTTTAACCCAAGAAGATATTTATTCAGATATAATGGGTATGCCTCTTTGTATTTTCTTTTACTGTAACGATTCAAAACAGAATGTTGTGGAAGAGCAGTGCAAACTGTTTTTAAAAAATCCTATTCATCTTAACACTTTTCCATTCTATTTCACCCATGTACGTGTAATCCTCACTTTAATTGTAATATGGTGTTATGGACCTATTTCTTTTTACATCCTCCATTATACAGAGTGAGTAAGTTTTTTTTTTACTATTTCAATTCAGTATTATTTAAAAAATGTGGGATTTTTTTTTCTGACTCATGCTGTATAGGTATACCACATGTATAAAAAATAGTAAAGAATTTGTTTTATTTATGTTACCTCATAATTCCAGAAGATAAGGTAGAAGCATTGGACACAAGTTGGCCCTATGAGAATAAGGAAGACCCTCAATATTATGCCAGTCCTTCAAGCTGAAATTTGTAAATTTGGAACAATGATCTTCATCACTTTTTTTTGTGAACAGTTGTGTAATTTCTATTCACCAGGCCTATACATGTGTCAGAAATGCTTCGTCATGAATTTAAAACATATGTATCAAATTTGAGATGTGCAATGACATGTTTCACGGATAGCATCTTGCATTACGAGTCTTCTTCATCGCTGACTCCGACATCGCTCTCATCACTTTCCTCACTCCAAGCATCGTCTGATTCCTCCTCATCCTGGACGCTGTCATCATCTTCTGTAGGTGTGGTAGGTGAACCTGTGAGAGACTCTGGGACTGCACTTCCTGGGTACCACTCTGGTTCGAAGCAGTTGTTAGTTGATTTCCAGCCAAAGTCCAAAGGACGGGATCCACCGGTTGGCTCCGCCTGGTCAGCCCTCTTCCACATTCTGGCAACATAGTGGGCTCTTTTGATATGGTTACCAAGTGTCTTTGCACATGGGGGGAGAGAAGAACAGTTTATTTTCTTCAACTTTGCAAGAGGGCCCTTCTCACCTCCGCTGCTTATCCGTTTGAAAGCTTTGCATCTGGCCTCGTTTATGTCGGATGTTACACAGCCATATAACGAGCAAACGAAAGATGTAATAGCTGGGACATCAACCTCCTCGCTTGTTAGTGATCGAAGCGCTTGCATGTGGGTGGTACTGGCTTCCATCTTTTGTAGGGGCTTCATCTTCCCCTTTCTGAAGAAACACGAGGTAAAGTCACATCCAGTCAGGGCATGGAGACCGATCAGTGCTTCTGTTGAACCGGGTTGTTTATTTTCTTGAAGGGCAGCTACATTTGAGACATCAATGTATCTCCTGTTATTGCCAGAACCATAGTCCATTATGATGTTCATCCCTGTTGACCTCCCACAGAGCCCAAGCAGGATAATAAAGACGTCTGTATCACTCGACCTGACAAGGATGTTGCCGTCTGAAATCTCCCTTGCATGGAAAGCTATAAGAGTATCCGCCTCTTCGTGGTGACATTGGAAGGAACTTGGCTGATCTATCTCAAGTTGATTGTCCCCATTACTTTTCAGTTCAATACAAGCTCCGCCGTGGGACACATACAGCGTTTTTCTCCCGACTATTGCTGCGTACTCTGGCTTCCTCCATTCTTCCATAACAAACTTGGCGAATTCTTCCTTGAATGAACTACTCCTGAGTAATTCTATGCCACTCTGACGCTGGGCCTGATCAGGTCCAGTTATGATGAATAGCTGAGAGGTAGATTGACGTAGATTTCGCTCTGGATCTTTGATGGAAGGTGACTGGTACTTGTCTAGCACTAGGTGTATTTGCTCTCCGCGACTCGAACAAACCCTTTCCAGAAGATCCTTGGCCATGATTCCGTATGTTGATTTGCTATGTTGGAGAACGGTTTCATGAATGATGATACCACCATCAATCACACTAGCTGAGATCACGGGGAGATTTGTAGGCAACAGCGCTGCTTCCTGTTTGCATTCAAGTTTTCTTGTCAAAGCTGCCTTCTCCGTCTTTAGGGGAGTCCCATCACTATGGGCAAGTGAAAGAGGCACTTCTGTGAGTGGGAAGCTGAGAATGTGCTGTAGGTCAAGTGCATCAGTTGAATCAGCGGCAACAGCTAACATTCGCCCAAAGACATCCCTGGCTCCCTCAGCTGCGTTCACCCTCCGTACTGCCGTCTTGGATCTCTTGGCGTTTTCTGCTGCGAAGTTTAACATCTTGATCCGTGTTACTGGCTTCAGTAACCGTGAAGTATCAGCTGCACATTCATCTTGAAAGGCGAGTCGAAGATGTTTTCCTCGTTCAAGTGTTGAAAGGAGAAATGCACTCGTTGCATCCTTTGCAGTTCTTCCTGATGAAACATTGATGAGCTCAGCAGGAGAGCCAGTGGCAAATGGGTTGCATGTGTTGGTCAATGTATGTGTTATAGCTTTCTTGTCAGCATCATCCCGTTCGATTCTCCGTTTTGTCAGCTGATTCATTGATTCTTCCCCTTGGTGAAGACTGACCAGTTCACGAAGTGCTGTAAGTGCCATACTTCGTTGTGAGAGAGTAATAGCCCATCTTCTGAAAGCACTGTGTGAATTAGTGAAAGTTGCTATGCCTTTCGTGGGAGAAGAAGCATCCCTGTTTACGGTCTGCTCCAAGGTCAAGTCAACTGCGCATCTTGAATAGGATTTCTTCGTGCGCCGAATGGACATGCCTCCTGCCTCTAGAATCTCGCGTGCTTTGGGATCCATATTCTGAAGCTTGTTGAGAAAAAGGGATCCCCATCTTGCATAATTTGGCCGGTTCAAAGCAAAGAACACGTCGATCACCTCTGGGAGGATCTGGATGTATCTATCAACATCATTCGTCCGTACGGCGCGCTGAAGATCTCGATACACTCTATTGATGAGGTAGACATAGATGGCCCAATATGCTGCTGTGCCTCCATGCTTTCCAGCAATGACATCCTGAAAGAAGCGCTCGTATTTCTCTTGGAGATCATTCAGTGCAGCATTGTCTGCAAGAAGTTGGCAGTGTTCGACGCTGGTGTCACTGTCAGATACCACATCATTTACCAGAGATCGGTCTGCGTCTTCCAATGTTTCTATGTATCTGGACAGCAATGATTGTTCCATCACAGCAGCCAGAACTTGATGGAGTCTCGTACACCTGTTGTAGAACTTGCCCTTCATGAAACCAGCAAGGGATCCTTCGGCCAGGACACCAGCCTCGGTGAGGAGATATTCTATCCCTGATTCAGCCAAGTAGGTTCCTAGGGCTCCGAAATACGCAAGCTCTAGATGAAAGTTGCCAAGCATTACTATGACCTTATCAAAGGTTGGCGCTTGCAGGGCTTGAATGGAATATGCCTTCCTGAGCATACTATATAATGTTTATCCTAGCCTCCATCGTTTTACCATTTCTGACAAACGGTATATGCTATTTGAAAGACTTGATGAAGAATGATTATAGATTAGATGAATCGAGTACTAAATCAGTAATTTTCAACTTCAAATGATTTAGGCTTTGATCATATTTGACGGCCTTTATTGTTACAGGCCTACATGGGAAGAAAAAAAAATGTCTTATCCTTTCGAGCAGGACTTTTGTCTCAAACTTATTACAACTGAGTCTACCTTTCCTTGATGAACTATATGAGGAGAACCAAATAAGACTAGAATGACATATCTTAGTTTACCCAGGCACAAGTTTCATAACGGTCCATCTCTAATATCTGAATACCCTCTTAATCAAAAGTGTAATCATATTAACCATTCCACTCATTACTCATACACTAATTAAATGAATAAGTGATCATCTACTTGACTTGGTCAGATAAAAGATGCACCGCTATTAAATATATTTGTTAAGGAGTTGTTCATAAACATCGGGGTAGTTTATTCATTTGTATTACATGAGTTTCACACAGATTCTTACCTGACATCAGTTGTCATCAGATGATATGCTATTCCCAATAGTTTTGGGAGACCGTGACTCCAGCAGGCTTCCAGCGAATCGACAGTGATTGGTAATGACAAATATCATTGGCGATGAGGGCGCTTTTCATTGGGCGAAGATAATTCACTTTCCAGCAGTTAAACTTTATCTTTGAATACATCAATGGTTAATTATCATTTCCTTGATATAAAACACTTCAAGTAAAATGTTTGTAAAATATACAACCCCGTATATTCGACTTTCAGCAACATATATGCAAATTTTACCAAATATGTTATGTCGTAATTGCATAACTTTGAATAAATCATGATGGAAATGACCACGGGACCACTTAACTACAAGTTTGAGCATACTTTAAATATATTTAATTATAAAACAGAGGTGTGCAATAAGTCAAAAATTAACAAAAGTGAAAATAGAATAACATTTTTAAATCACAGCACTTGCGCAAAACTGACTTTAAAATTTTACCTCAAATCTCTAATTTTTGACAGATTTTCCTGATAACCATGTTACTTAAATGGTCAGAAAAAACCTTAAGTATGCAAATATGTTTAACATCCATATATGTTCTGAAAAGTGGGGAACTTGCTCCGTATGTAGGTTAAGTTTCAGAGCTATCGGGCAATTGAAAAGCTATTTAAAGTAAACTTCAATATTTGAACCCGAAATTGAGTAAAAAATCGGACAAATTGGCCCGATGTCGACGACGTCGCTACTTAAGGCTATCGTCGTAATCATCGATTTCGGGGATGCAAACACCGGGAAAACTCTTTGTGGTGTATTGTATACTATCGGCTAGTCAAATTATAAAAAAAAAAAAAAAAAAAAAAACCTCAAAATAGGTAGGGGACATGTTTTATGGGATGGTGTCATGTGTGCCTCTCTGTACATTGTCAAAAATGGAACTTCCGGTAGTGACGTCACAAATTGTGTGATTTTGGCGGGAAGACCACAGCTCAGACCCGGCAGCAATCCATTTTCGTGAGGTCTAGGGTCCACCCCATCGGCCTATGGGGTCAGTTGTTCCGGCGCTTTTCCCTTGAATAAATCTTCTGGGCTGCCGGACTATATTGCTCGATATGTCCTATCTTGGTAGTCGCTTAAAAATTACTTCCCGTGGCCAATTTAATCATACGTCGGCGCTGAGGACTCTAGACCTATCCAGAACTCAAGTCTTAGCCGAAGATTTTGTCCCATTTGAAAGCCATATATCACTGTTTTCAGGACTGGTCTCGTTGCATACCCTTAAACTGCAAAAGAACTATTCAATAATTTCCACCAGGTTCCTAAACGCATTTACCACACTTTGGAATCTTCATGAGCTAGATCTGACTGGCTGTCACATACAACAAATTGACTTGGGGATATTTAAGAATCTCACGTCACTAACAGATCTCTTGTTGGGCAAAAACTATACTAGAATAATACCTGAGAAGGCTTTTCAGGATTTAAAGAATTTAAAAAATATAACCGTATTACAGTTATCGAGAAGCAATTATTTTCTGGAACTTCCAGTCTCCAGTATCTATTCCTCCATGGTAATCAAATATGTACGATAGATCCTTTCACATTAATACCACCAAGTCTAAAGATGTTAACCATTGCGAAAAATCCCTTCACATGTACCTGCCAACTTGCGTGGTTCAGGGAATGGCTGGACAAGGTGAATACAACAGTCGATCACAGAAGTGAGATTCGTCGTTCTAGTACTTCCTTCAAATCGCTAAGAAATCAGACTATCTGGTCGTTCCATCCTAAAGATTACTGCGGAGTCAATATCGATCTTATTTTAGGTGTATCTTTTGCAATTGTGACCGTTCTGTCGCTAAGTGTCCTCGTGTACCAAAAGCGATGGTGGCTGAACCACAAACTATTTCTCTTAAAGTTGGCCATCCTTGGGTATCAAGAAATCATTGCAAATCAAGATCCTGCGGACTACGAGTATCAGTTTAACCTCATGTTCCGTGAAGATGATGAGTGGTGGATTAACGATTGCATAAAGCCATTCCTGCAGGGGAGGATGCAACATCTGGAGCACATCGTGTTCGGGGATAGTGGCCTTCATCCAGGGTCTTTCTACCTAAACGCCATCTACGACGTCATCGAGAACAGCTACAAGACGGTCTTGTTGCTTAGCAACCAGTCAGTGGAGGATACCTGGTTCATGACCAAACTCCGTATGGCCGTGGAGCATATGAATGACACCAAGTTGGAGAAGGTCATCCTCATATTCTTAGAAGACATCGATGATGACCACCTACCGTACCTTGTAAGGCTGTTGCTGAGTCGGAACAAACCTTACTTGCTGTGGGTGGATGATGATGCAGATGGACAAGAACTCTTCTGGGCAAAGTTTGAGAAGAGCATGAGGACTAACAGGGAAATTAATAATGTAATTCCAGTTTAGTAACAGATCAAACAAACGTGGCTTCTTACACTTGTATGGAAGAGCGCGTGTCATAATGCGTTGTTGTAATTCGACGTGCGTTGTATTTATACATGTAGGCGAATCCGATGTGACATGCGTCTTTATAATTATGTTTGTCTCATTTGAATTAAGTTTATTACAAAACTGGGAAAATGCATGTAAGTTTTTCCACAAGGAGGTATTGCAAAGAGCTCACACTTCAACCCCCCCCCCCCCCCCCCCCCCCCCTCAAGATGATATTTTATTTGTGGAAATGAAATAGTTTGTTCTTTGTCAAGAATACAAAAGGAACTAGTAGGCTACCACTTCTGACAAGAGAAAAAACTCCCCAGAGAGAGAGAGAGAAAGATTATTATTATTAAAAAAGAAACAAAGAAAGACTGATGGGATAGAGGGCTGGGTGGCTGCTTCTTGATGGGATAGAGGGCTGGGTGGCTGCTTCTTTCAAGTGTATTTAGTTGAATATTGAATATCACACAAAACCTTCCAAGGCCTCCCATTTTGTAAAGTAAATTGAAAGTATCAAAGCATATCGATGTACAGTCAACGCATGTATGTGGGGGAGTGGAATTTCGAAACACATATTCCAGTTTCTGGTGCGTGCTCTTTCAACTTTTTGTTGAAATATTAAATTGTTCATGGTTTGTGTGTGACCTCAAATTCGCAGTGGGTCAGGTATAATCACTTCATGATTGTAAAAAGATAATGTATATTGATTCGTAATCGGGATGTTAACAAAGAAAGAGAAAGAGAAGGATATTATTTTGGGTCTAATTCTGATAAGAATATGGTGTATGATCTACTAATTGAACAGAATTAACGAAACATGCTGTCAAGATAAAATTCGACATGAAAGCCTATTAACATTTATTCATCAAACGTTCTTTGCCTCAGTGGTAGAGCAGTGGTCTCGTAACTGAGAGGCCCCTGTTTCGAAACCAAATCGATGCGTAAGTGATCTTTGGTAAGGCATTAATCCTCACTACCAAGTCCCTCGGAGAGGACTATATTTGTCTGTCCCCTGGTTGCTTATTACCAAGCATACACATGTCTCCTTTAGCAGTCAGGTAAAACAAACCATCAAACCAACCACCTTTATGCGTTTTTCTTATAATTTCGTGTTGAAAGATGATACTAAAGGCGTATTCAACATTATGAACTATGATAAAAGTGCAGTTCTTGATTTATGTGATTAAATTATCCGTTATGTTGATGTTAATAAACAAAATTTAGGACCTATCGAAAGCTTTCGATACCCTTCAACTCAAGTAAACATCTGATACCAAGGTCATCTTTGGAATTATTACAATTTTTGATTTATGATAAGTATAGTCGTTTAATAGTGTAATCGAAAGTCATCAAAAATGCGTTTTAATGGACCTTTCTTAATCTTTCGAAACCTTACTTTATTGTCACTGACTATGTTGATGGATGTTTATCTTATAAATTGTTTCGGAGCTATCTCATTGACTTGTAAATAATTCACATACATTTCTCTTTATGAACCCATACTCCGTGGCATAGCGTGCAGCCAGTGAAGGTTCAACACGGATTATAACTCCTTGGCTTCATAAGGTGTGAGGAGGGGGGGAGGGGGGCAGGTTTTACTCGTAGTCGATGGATGAAGTGCGAGAGATCAAGGCCATCAAATTTCCGAGTTTTCAATTTTTTCTCTCTCTCTCTTACCCCTTTATGCTGTGTGATAGGAGGGAGCGAGGGCGTCCAATTGCAGCTACTTCACTGAACATACCAAAAGTATTAGTATAGTTCATTTCAGGGAACTTGATCTGAGTGAGCAAGTGTGTCTTGCATTTTATAAGCAATGTATTTGTATCATATGATATTTAGGAACAGATCATATTGATTGACTTCACATGAGAAAGATTCTTGTCAAATGAAATTTCTTGCAATGTAGACACCCAATGAAATTTCAGATTATTTCGATGACAATATTTTTTTGTATACAAAATTATGTAGTTTTCAATCTCTAATTTGTACAATAAGAAATTAAATCATGAACTTAACATTTCAACATAAAATGTCATCTGTACTTGTATTGCACTAATATTCGTCTAGTTGTATATACTTATGTTCCGTGTTTGTTTGACAGTATGTTGAATATCCGATTTGTTAATTACAATTACCATTTTTCCGATCAAAGTAACATAATAAAATTTCATTACGAATGATAACAGAGGATGTTTTTGGTAATGTGTAATTTGAATAAATGCATTACACTCTATACAAAGAGAAAGAGAGAGATATAGCAATGTGAATGCAGAAAAACTGGGAAATTCGGAGGGAAAGAAGAAAGATAAAAAGCGACGCAAAGAGGAAGTGTTGTGTGGACATGAGAGAGAGAAAGAGAGAGAGAGAGAGAGAGAGAAAGAGAGAGAGAGAGAGAGAAAGAGAGAGAGAGAGAGAGAGGGGTTTACTAAGAGCCCCTGAATATACTGTACTTGGACAGAGACTACAATAAAGGTGCGTTAAAGTGGAAATTCAAAGAAAATCACAAATATGTCAACGAATGTATCACTAGAAACTGGTAAGCTAACAGATGGCCATCGTACAAGTTTGAGGTCAACTACATATCGGGTGATTTATAAAAATACAAATACAACCACCTCCATACCATCTGGGATATACAAGAGATTCGCCAGAAAAATAACGATGTTTTAGTGATATCACATAATGGACCAATACTGCCTAAGCAGACGACATCCCATAAAGAATGAACATAATTGTTATTATTTCTCAAATTATAATGAGTTTAGTGTATATAAATGTGATGGCATTTTAAAAAATTCAAAAGGGGAAATGAAACCGATTCTGATAACTAAAAATCGTTTGTTTGTAAATTCACAGGAAAGGGGTTAATCAACAATCAAAGAAACCAGACTTTCAAATTGAAAACCCCCCGGAACGCCGAACATACCACGGTGTGTGCAGCTGAATATACAATGGCGTCTTATTTTGTTTACAAGCGACAGATTCCTTGATTTTTGTATCGCTGCTTTTGTCTTCAAAATAAAACCATGTCCGGGGTTTAGAGTGAGGCAATAGATTATACATTTAGCCTGACGGTAGTGAAGTAATACCCCATTCACAGTGGCCTCAAACACCGCGACAGCAGCGGGACTGTCCCGCTGCTGTCGCGGTGTTGTCTTCAGTGTAAAGGCTCGGACCCGTTATAAACTATCGCGGGATAACACCGCCTAGCGATAACGCCGACACAAACTATCGCTAGGCACGCCTAGCTACAGCAGCGGGACAGTCCCGCTGCTGTCGCGGTGTTTACTCAGTGTGAAGGCTCTCCGCTATAACACCGCGACAAACACGTGTGATTTGTTTACTTACCTATCACTGACCTCTTTTCTCCAGCAATGGGGAACATAAAGTGAAATAGAAATAAAGTAACCAGTGGATTTAAATTGATTTTATTATTATGTAGATATTATAATTATCCAAATAAAAATATTTCACACTTCAAAAATTAAAATATTCTGACTGGAAGCAATAAAAATGCTAGTTTTTTAAAAAGTAATATGATCGAGGATACAAAAAGCAACTTGACATGCTAGCGCGCGCAATTTCAAGCAATCGAAAACCCCGCGCTGAAGTATTTCCGGTCATATCGGGGTCACTCGCGGGTCATGAGCCATGCATACACGTGTTTGTTACGGAGGTAATAAAAATCACCCGCTGCAGCGTGAATGGGTACATGATATTTATCCCGCTGCTGCAGCGGGATAACTTTTCTACTGTGAATGCATTTGTAGCGGTGTTATGGCGGTGTCGCCGCTCCGCTACAACGCCGCTACAAATTTCAAAACCACTGTGAATGGGGTATTAGAGAAAGAACTCAAGATAAGATGAAAAAAACAGGCACTGAAAATGTGTGAGATGTCATGGGACATCGTCTGCTTGTGCAAATCATGTCAATCCTGTGATCTCACACATCTCAGTAGCGTTCGGAGAGCTCTTCAGGTGCTATGCCCGGGCTGTATTTAAGCGTTTTGTAATTTATAATAATCATTACTTCGAATGTTTCCAAGCATTGCATTTTGATATCCTTGACGAATCAAAGTTTCAACTTTGCAATAATGAAAATTAAGTTAGTTTTTAAAATCAATGAATATCTACTTTAAGAACTCGACTACGATCACTTAGCGAATGAGTGTCTTGATTGGGCATCAGTATAAAAAGGAACATTTACGAGAGAAAAGGGTGCTATTTTTCATAATTATAAATCAGAATAATTTTATTGTGAAATTGTTTTCCGTGCTCATTATACCATTTTATCAAAGACGGATATTAGACGACGACTGAACTGTCCATAGTAAGTTGATAACAGTGATGTATTTTGGCTGTTTTTCCTGATAGCGTGTTATTATTGAAAAAATGCTTCTGAGCCTACAATTATAATATAAACTACTATTCACATTGCACACAATGCATTCACGATGTTCCCATTCATACCGAAACATTGCCTGCACACACACATAAAATCACGTATCATGTAGTATAGTAACCTGAAAACCTTTACGATATTATTTTATATGCATTTCCTTTTTAAATGTGCAATACGAATACAGTTTGTGTCTTGATGATGTAAGGATTACCCCCATACGTTTAAAACGTGATCATCACAAATATTGCTCAAACTAAAACAAACAACAAACTTATAATTCCTATTTAAGAAATGCAACAGATAGTATGTTAAAGACAATAACGATGTTGTATTGATCTAATCGTTAAGATCAATTTTGGAAAACTCCTCGCCCATCTCCTGAAAGTCAGGATCTACGTCACTGGGTTCCAGTAGCTCCAGCCAATAGGAGAACTTCTTAGGTTTGGTCCAGTTTTCATTGTTGAACTTTGCTGCATCTGAAAACAACATTGAAAAAAGAGAAGCATGTTAGCGTATTAAATACAATGGTAGGAGAGATCCACTCTAAAATACATTAGTTTGGTTTCGGTTTATATTGATATCATATTTCACAATATCGTTTTTTACACAATGTCAGTTTTGTTTATAAGAAATCTGAGGAGAAGATAAAAGAAGATAGTGCATTGAATTATATTGAAAAGAAACAAAAAATGTTTACGTAAATGGATATTATCATTTTACTACTTTATCTGGTTATTTTTAAAAACACATTCATGTTATTTATAATTTATAGTCATGCTATTTGGTGAAGAGGATTTGCTATTTACATCGTAGTACAAGGTTCGAACATTTTTCAGTAAGTATTGTTGTAGGAATTGTGAAGTCAATGCAAACAAACATGGAATGAGGTTATTTTGTATGAACTTTACACATAAAAAAAATGACCTTCTTTGTTATTTATATATATTTTTATATACTCAATTATGTGGAGTCATGCTTGGGTATGGCATAAAATACAAATTCATATTATTCAATTAGCTATTATTCAAATTGACTAGTGTATAGATTACAATATTTTATTGTGATAAACGGTCCACCTTGTTTTGTAGGGGTATGAAATGATGAAAGTTCAGTCAGTATCCCATTGACTACTTCATTCTCTCAATCCCGTAGGCTTTTAACAGGAGCCACCCGGTTACTGTAGACAATATGGCAACAATATTTGCTCGGCTTTGAACCTAAACCTTCCCGTTCTCAAAGGTTTAAGAAGAGTAAACCTTAATTCATGATATAACAAAAAGATGGTGATCCAGGTTAAGTGGCCACTGTCATTGTCTAATTTGTATGGCCCTCAACAGATTTGACTGTACATCCATTGTCCCAACATACAACGGTGTCGATTTGTATCCGTGGTTGGGGGGGGGGGGGATGATAGGTGCCAAAATATTTTCGGCAATGGATCAAAGCAGGTTGCACCCACTCCCTTCCAAGTTATTTACTTTTTCAAGTTACCCTAAATAATGATAACATTTCAGAGAATATGGAACCCATGTTGGTTCCACATGGGCTTGCTAGGGTTATATTCCTCTCAAGCGCGTAGCAAGGAATTTATTTTTAGGGGGCGGGAGTGAGCACGCAAAGCGTGCGAGTCACTTACAGAGCGCGCTTCGAGCGCTTCCTAGGGGGGTGGGTGCAAGGAGGGAAGCTTTGATGTTTCATTAAATTATATTAGAGAAAGAAGACGATTCGTTGTACCGTTCTCGACTCTTAATCCTTGTCTAAATTCAGTTACTTTTGACGTTTCATTAAATTATTAGAGAAAGAAGACGATTCGTTGTACCATTCTCGATTCTTAATCCTTGTCTGAATTCAGTTCCCCCCCCCCCTCCCGCGCTTCGAAGTTTCATTAAATTATTAATAAAGAAGACGATTCGTTGTACTGTTCTCGACTCTTAATCCTTGTCTAAATTCAGTTACTTTTGAAGTGTCATTAAATTATTAAAGAAAGAAGACGATTCGTTTAGTTGTACCATTCTCGACTTTTAATCTTTGTCTGAATTCAGATCCCCCCCCCCCCCCCCCTCCCGCGCGAAGCGCGGAAGCTTTGACGTTTCATTAAATTATTAGAGAAAGAAGACGATTCGTTGAACCATTCTCGACTCTTAATTCTTGTCTGAATTCAGTTCCCCCCCCCCTTCCCGCGCGAAACGCGGAAGCTTTGACGTTTCATTAAATTATTAATAAAGAAGACGATTCGTTGTACCGTTCTCGACTCTTTATCCTTGTCTAATTCATTTTCTTTTGACGTTTCATTAAATTATTAGAGAAAGAAGACGATTCGTTGTGCCGTTCTCGACTCTTAATCCTTTTTCTTCCAACGTCCTCTTCATTTCTTCTTTCTCTCTCTCTCTCTTTTTTTTTTGGCCAGCGTTTTTTTTTCGGGGGGGGGGCGGCGACCGCCCCAACCGCCCCCCTGGCTACGCGCCTGTATCCTCTCTGTCTCTCATTATCTCTCTCTCCCACTTACTACTTTTTTTTGCGCTTTTGCGCTTCGCGCTATATAGCTCGTTGCTTTTTAACGCTGCGGCTTTGCATTTGGCGCACTGCATTTCTATTATGCTGTTGATTGAATAAATTGAATAAATTCATCAATTCCTGATAAAGCCGTATGAGCGAGAATTCAATTTATTCTTGTCTCATATACGGTTGTCTCATGTACGTATGTATTATGAAAATGACATAGCAAAATGTGTATATTGATGGTCATCTTGTGAGTAATAACCATTTACTACTCTCATCGGGCTCTCTTCATTAATTTTTCTCTTCATTTTTTTTTTATGGTGAATTATTGGGGGGGGGGATGATTGTACAGGTCATCCCCCCCCCCCCCCGGGATCGACACCCATGCCAACATACATCGGGGAGACTGCTGTAAGCTATTTGGAATACCTCGGCACCCATTGTCATCTCACAATTTCCTTTCGAGCCACTGTTTGGCATGCCTGATATCATATCGAATTCAACAATGTATTATATTAGATAGCTTAGACAGAAACCGAGATGTGATTGGTCCAGAGCTAGTCACGCGATGTCGATTGCGAGGATCGTAATTGTTATATTTTCCCGGCCGTTCACTTTCGATGGAATATATTGACCAGCTGATGAAATGAATATATTTTAATCAATGCATGTCGCCCTCTTGAGGACTGTATGCGTTTTTTTTCTTCTCGATTTAGTTTTTTCCTTGGAATTTTTTTGTCCTCCATCTTTTTTTTATTCCTCAAAATGTGCTTTTTAAAGAATGTTGTTTTCCCGTAATCTTTTTTTCTTCACCAAATTTGTTGTTATTGATTTCCTATAGGAAGTCAGTGTTATAATGCTCTGGCTCCTAATGTTATGAACCAGAGCAATATAACATTGAGTTCCTAAAGGAAATCTATTTATTCAGATGGTCATATCTCAGGCAATACTTAACATATTCAATTGGTTTTCGACATTTGGACATTATTTGTGATGCTCTTCGGAAAATGAAACTCTACGGCTCGTAACAAAAGAAAAAGGTCTACCCCTATTGACTTTACACACACGGACTTTTGCTGAAAGGGGGGGGGGGGGGGTTCTGAAAAAGGCTCGTATAACAAAAGAAAAAGGTCGACCGGTATTGACTTTACACACCGGACTTTTGCTGAAAGGGGGGGGGGGTGTTACACCCACAAATGTAATAACTCCCACAAATGTAATAACACTTTACCCACAAATGTAACAACACCCACAAATGTAATAACACTTTACCCACAAATGTAATAATTTCACCCACAAATGTAATAATGACTTTACCCACAAATGTAATAAATTTGAAGTGATATTTTGAATCACCCACACATGTAATAATGACTTTACCCACAAATGTAATAAATTTGAAGGGATATTTTTTCGAATTTAAAACTAAAACCCTGTAATAAAGCATGGGTATAGCGCGCAGTCTTTGCTCGAGACCCGGTTATTACAACAACAAAAAAAAAATCTTCAAAACTAAGACCCCACCATCTTCCAAACTAAGACCCGGTAATAAAGCATGGGTTTAGAGCGTAGTTTTTCTTCCAGACCCGGTTATTTCAAAACTTTTTAAAAATCTTCAAAACTAAGACCCCATCATCTTATTCCTATGGAAGAACATAAGTATTGAGCGTAGTCTTTCCTCCAGACCCGGTTTTTCAAAAGTTAAAAAACAAACAAAAAACAAAACAAAACAAAACAACAAAAAACCTTTTAAACTAAGACCCCTCCATCTTCCAAATTAAGACCCGGTAATAAAGCATGGGATTAGAACGTAGTCTTTACTTTAGACTCGGTTATTTAAAAAAAAAAATCTTCAAACTAAGACCTCACCATCTCATTCCCTGTGGAATAACATGGGTATAGAGCGTAGTCTTTCCTCCAGACCCGGTTATTTCAAAGGAAATAGAAATTTAAACAAATCTTCGAAACTAAGACCCACCATCTTATTCCTCTTTTTTTTCATTTAAAAAATAAATAACATTATTACATATGTGGATACAACACGTCACAAACAAATGATTGGTCGGCGGTCACACGAACTGACGAATCAGTCAAAATGGTCCATATATATAGCACACAGAGGAGGGACCGATTCGATGGTTCGTTGACCGTCGACGATTTCTTAATCATGTAAATATTCTATTGTAAACAAACAAAAGGGTATCAACTGGGTTAAAGAGCTTCCCTCTTGTACAAAACTCCTAAACGAGGACCCGAAAGAGTTCCTTGGATGGAAATCTCCTTTCGAGATTTTCTTTGGTAGGAAACCAGAACAAAATTATATCTCCCGTCAAAAAACAAACTATACTATCCATGGTTGGGAAAAGAATGTACAAGCTGTTCGAAGAAAGGCTTACAAGGCTTCGCAGCGTGTAAACAAAAGAACGATTAGATCCCAGGGAAAAAAAACTTAATGTACCAAACATACCAGATCAGGTAAAGGTTGTTAATATTCTTTATCTCATTGTATAATTAAAATAATTATTTCCTTTTGATCAGTCATACTTCATTTCAACTCCGTCTACTCTTAAAGCATCTGAAAAATATTACTGAAAAACTTTTGGAGTTGTACGTGTTAAGTAGTTTTATATGGACGAATACTAAGTTACAGAAAGCCAGGTACATTTAGTATTTCGGCATCTTGTTCTCTTGTTTTTCCTAGCTTAGAAGAATTGTCACGTGTTAGGTTGTTTGCGTTTTATATCAAGTTCAGTTGATGTTATCAGGTTCAATATTGCCCAAATTATAACCTTGTTTGCTTGTAAAAGACATGTGAGTTACTCCACCTTTTTATACGTAATAATTATTTTGGTTCTGTTACCGTCTGTATATTAATGAAACAACCTCTTCATTCGTTTTGAATAAAATACTTTCTATCTTACAAAATCTATGTATCCATCATTGCATTTAATACTATAAAACCATAACCTCTGCAATTTACTCACATTGATTGAGAGAGTATATAGATATTTTATCAGTCAAAGGGTTCTGCAATCGTTCATTCAAAACATGCAAATATGTTTCGCGCGATCTCGTTATACAGCTATTTATGATTTGTTATATGAAAGTATGCGTTGTTATTTGCTTGTTAACCGATTATCATTTCAGACTTGTTCTTGTTTATATAGCTGCTTGAGTGTTTCAGAAGTAGGGAAAACTGTAAGATAAATGTGTTTTGTTTGTATTTGCCTTTGAATAAATTTCGTTCTCATGAATTCACACCGTGTACCGCGTACCAATTGGTAGTCTTCTGTATAAGTAATTGATACGTTCATCACATGAAGAAAGGTAATTCATTCACGCACTCTTGAAAATATAACATCGCAATCCAACGTTTTAATGTCACTAATAGCGTACATATATATATATATAAATATATGTTACATATCGTGAACATATTTCATAATCACATGCATAAAACAATCAGCGTCAATATTTAAATACATTTAAGGTCACTTATTCAATTACTTTTTTTTTCTACGAACATTGAATTTCAGGATATTTTTGGGCGTTAGAATATTTACAAGATTAAGAAATCCATATGGAAACGTTGTATCATCCGCTCAATCTGACTTGCGTGCATAGATCAAATAAGCATTTTTTCCATGAAAAAGTGAAGTTTTATAAAATGTGCGTTTCTCTCCAGCATTTGGGCGCGCCCGGGAGTCACTCGGGTAACATTTCATAAAGTATAATATAAAAAGACCATATGCAAATTTTCTGTACTTTTGTCGGAAAAAATAGATTTATCCAGCACGATGTCGTCTCTTTTTGCGTTGGAGAAGAGCAAAAACCGAGTTCTCAATCATACTTTGGCCGCTCTGGCAAGCTCTCACTCGTTTCACTGTGGTTAAGCGACTTTGGGGCAAGCAGTTAATGATAATACTATTTGTTAGCTTTTTTCTGTTATTAAACTTGTTTTGATTGATTGTATACTTTTGTCGAAATAAAGGAAACAAAAAGGCTTGACCAATAACTTATCAGCGTCTGAATAGACCTTTTGACCTTGAATTCCCTGATGCAAGCGCACATAAACAGGTTCTAATGACGTCATCTTCGCTCAATCTGTGTCTTTTATCGTAAAATGCCACACTTTCACAATGTTTATACATCTTTTTTAATTATTAGTAAGAATATAACATTTTTTGTCTGATATCACTGAAGTTTTGGGTTTTATTTTTATGAGTAATTTTAAAATAAGAGCCATTTTACTGTTTTAATTTACTGGATCGTACCATCAAAGTCGCAGGGTAGAAAGATGCATTTTCCAACCGCGCCAAATTTAATTTACGTTCCGCCAAACGTCCACATGCGGAACTCGTTTTATCAACTAAATTATTCAAATTTATGGATGCTTCCTTCCCAGGTGTTTGTTTTGTTGAAGCATTTCATTCACCTGCTATCATTCTTTGTACTCCAATTGCCCAGAACGCAAATTACATTTTGGTTTTATAGTTTCGTGCGGAGTCGTTTATTCAACTATATGTATTCAAATTTATGAATGCTTCCTTCCCAGGGGGTGGTGTTTATGCATTTCATTCACCTGTTATTATTCTTTGTACTCCAATTGTTAGAATACAAAAATGAATTATGTTTTTATAGTTTCATTCAATAAGTAAGTCAATAAAGAGTATGTTCTGCACAATAAAAACAATGTAATGTGTTCCCCTCATTTTGTAATAGTTAATTTACCCATTCACATATTGGAACTACCTGCCCGGTGAAGCCAGTGGCCCGTGACCCCTGAGCACTCAACACCGTGTGGGAGTCAGTTTGTGTTCAACTTCTTTTATGAGACAAATCAAAGCAAACGTTTCCATATGTCGACGGTCAACGAACCATCGAATCGGTCCCTCCTCTGTGTGTTATATATATATGGACCATTTTGACTGATTCGTCAGTTCGTGTGACCGCCGACCAATCATTTATTTGTGACGTGTTGTATCCACATATGTAATAATGTAATTTATTTTTAAATGAAAAAAAGAGGAATAAGATGGTGGGTCTTAGTTTCGAAGATTTGTTTAAATTTCTATTTCCTTTGAAATAACCGGGTCTGGAGGAAAGACTACGCTCTATACCCATGTTATTCCACAGGAATGAGATGGTGAGGTCTTAGTTTGAAGATTTTTTTTTTTTTTAAATAACTGAGTCTTAAAGTAAAGACTACGAACTAATCCCATGCTTTATTACCGGGTCTTAATTTGGAAGATGGAGGGGGTCTTAGTTTAAAAGGTTTTTTTGTTGTTTTGTTTTGTTTTTTGTTTGTTTTTTAACTTTTGAAAAACCGGGTCTGGAGGAAAGACTACGCTCAATACTTATATATGTTCTTCCACAGGAATAAGATGATGGGGTCTTAGTTTTGAAGATTTTTAAAAAGTTTTAAAATAACCGGGTCTGGGAAGAAAAACTACGCTCTAAACCCATGCTTTATTACCGGGTCTTAGTTTGGAAGATGGTGGGGTCTTAGTTTTGAAGATTTTTTTTTTTTAATTTTAAATAACCGGGTCTGGAGCAAAGACTTGCGCGCTATACCCATGGCTTTATTACAGGGTTTTAGTTTTAAATTCGACAAAATATCCCCTTCAAATTTATTAGATTTGTGGGTAAAGTCATTATTAAATTTGTGGGTGATTCAAAATATCACTTCAAATTTATTACATTTGTGGGTAAAGTCATTATTACATTTGTGGGTGATTCAAAATTATTACATTTGTGGGTAAAGTGGTTATTACATTTGTGGGTGAAATTATTACATTTGTGGGTAAAGTGTTATTACATTTGTGGGTGTTGTTACAGACGACATTCAAGCTCCTTTCACACTCTTCCCTGTTCTGCGGCCTTGTTAATTTGTTTTACATCTATCTAGTAATTAGACCGATGCCCTCATGATATTGGTGACCCACACATGAAACCAAGCTATTTCACTGCTCATTAATCATAATTATATGTGAATTAACTAGTTTTGTTTTTAGTCAATGTCATAAATAATATTCATCCGTTAATTAATCCTGGGCACGTCACTATAATGTGATCACTTGAACACAGGGGCGTATCTAAGAGTTTGTAAAAAAAAAAAGTAGGGGGTACATTCCAGATAAATCAAACAATAAAAGCATAATTATAAAAGGGAGAGTATTAGTCTCCTCAAGATTGTATTGGTAAAAAAGAAAAAAGATGGGGAACATATTTTGATTGGTTAAACAAACCTAAGTACACAATACAAAAATAGTATACAAATAATGAATGAGTTGAAAGATGAAAAATTGCTATTCAACGAGGCGTCAGTCGAGTTGAATAGAATTAACGTTAATCTTTCAACGAATGAAAATATTCGCACTATTGAACGAATGAAAAACATTCATTATTTGTTTTATACAACATCGAAGAAGATCTAATAGAACGTTAATCAACAAATTATGCTTTACTCCTTACAGGGGCTAAAATCCTGGGGGGGAGGAGGGGAAGGGGGATGCATCCCCCCTGAATCGAAAGGAGGAGGGGGGTGGGGGAAGGGAAAAACTGAATTCAGATGTGGATTAAAAGTCGAGAACGGTACAACGAATCGTCTTCTTTCTCTAATGATTTAATGAAACGTA
>JAVYIG010018171.1:0-22068 GCA_035222895.1 Strongylocentrotus droebachiensis
ACATATAGCATAATATGATATATTGAATCTGAAAAATTAATCAGTATAAATACGAGAAATATATCTTATTGCAACATAATTATATGAACACAAATTAGAAAGAAATCAGAATTTAGTAGCATAAAATAACATAGTTCTACTGAAATCGTGAAGGAGAAGAACTGAAGTAAGCAATACACGGTAAACGGAGCAAGTGTATGTGGTGTAAAATATCGAGAGTAAAACTGAAAAGTGAGGAGTAACGTTTGCAATGTAAATTATTGAAATTAAGAGTAGGAGAGATTTACAGAGGAACAGTAAATTAGGCTGAGAGAGGGAAAGGTATAGAAAAAAGTAGTAGAAAGCGACAATGGAAAATTCATATTGGAGGATACGGAAAAGAAGAAGGAGAGAAAAAAAAGAGGAAAAAGAAGAAAAAAGAGTTGGGTACGTGATAATATTGTCACTATTCACACCACTTAAATCGCCAAACTTAGTCTAAGCCGATTCGAAAACTGATCGAATCTTGGTCTTATTATTTTCTCATCCCAAATATTGTCAATCTGGTTTCGGTCTCGTTGGTGTCATACCTCAGTAACACCTCCAGAATGACTACCAAAAAGAGCTCCTAAACTGATAAAATCTTGTCCAAGGGAGGGGGGGGGGTGGGGGTCTTATAATCAGTTCGGTTATTTGTCGGTCTGTCGGTCTATTCGACGTATACAAAAGAACGAATGTTCGGTATTGTTCTGCTTTAATGCTTAAAAAAAAGATCCGCTAGGTTAATAAATTTGGTCTCGTGAACCTTCAGCGTTCTTGTCAAAGGTTCCCTGAGACTAGCTTAAACATTCCGTTTTGCTTGTGAACATTGCTTCCCGAGAATCCTCTGACTTGCCGTCAAAAGATTAAAGATTTTTATTTTCTCTCGTATTTCATTGACCGCGTGAGATCGGTGCCCCCCCCCCCCCCCCCATGGCAAAAGTGCCCCTCAATAGCCGGACCCCTGCACACTACGCCACTGATACCTACCCTCTGCTTTAAGTCCCCAACCAACGATGTAGCAGTTCCTGTAGGACTCGTGCTCCCTCTGTGATTCGGCCAAACAAGCTGGCTGGATGTAGTTGCCGATAGGCGCCTGTTCCTCGAGTCGTAGCATAGCGTAGTCGTAATCAGTGCTGTCGTCATCGTACCATTCATGTCCAATCTGATCGACGATATCAGTCGTGAAACTTGCTCTTGTTTCACTGTCCAACTGCAGGTCACCGAGGGTAATGCGATTGAAGGCATAGCTGCAATAGAACATAATATTGTGTAAGTAATTGAGGTCGACAATGCTTTCAATTCCAAACTATCTCACTTATCGTCTAGAAATTAACTCTCGAAGACAATTCGTCTTTCAGCAGACTATCATGCTTTCGAACAATATTCGAAGGTGACAATACCTTAATCATCAAATCTTAGTTGCTGACGAGCACAAGGATTAATCCGAGAATTAAAAAAATATAATATTGCAGACCGTCTAAAGAAAATGTAACAACTGTTGGGATTGGTTTCGACCATTTGGTTTTGAAGTGAACAATACAACATCCAGTGGGCCTACGGATCTCGGAGTTACCCATGCAGGTACATTCTGTCTCTCCATCCACGTAGGCGATATCAATTTCTAAAGGACGCCATTGCTTACATTAACAACTTATATCAATAATGTACACTGCACACTCAAAAATGTGGAAGTAGTTGGAGCATAATTTGTTATTATTTTTATTATACAAGGTCGTTCAAACTATTTTTTCAATTCATTTTGCATTCAATTTATGTACGCTGTCACTTTCACATGGCACTTCAGAGGCTGAGCGAGTCGCTGACGCAGTCCTTTGCGTCAGCTTAATGACGCAGCCCTTTGCGTCAGCTTAATGAGGCATCGTGCGCATCGGGGTTTACTTACAGACAATGAGCTGCCGTGACAGCCCCATCCTGGATTGATCAAGGTAGCTCCACAGACGTGACCACCTCGAGAACGCAAAGAACCTATGAAAGGCCACTCTCCATAGATTGCGTCTACACCACCAACTATACGGCTATACGTTGGGCGCTCACCGCAAGTCCCAAGGCCAGAATAATCTGTCAGAAAATAATGTCTGGGATCATTTTTATGCTGACAGAAAACATTGATTATTTGATGTAAATAAATGTTAAACATACTGCATCATTCTGACTCTTTACCATTCTGATAAAGGACTCGTATAGTCACCTCGATTCTTGACCAACACACTATTGACCCAAATCCTAAACCTAGGCCTATAACATAAAACCCAAATCAGCCTTATCCCCATAAAGCCAAACCCTTCATCTTTTACGAAATGAAGCCCGAGTCTGATTATTAGAAAAGTTACATCTATACACCAGTGATGCATCTACCAGAGAACAGAGTCGGCGCGCTACGCCTCTATGTTTAAAGTCCTCGAAAAAACGACTCCCCCAAACCTTGACCTCGGTCGACCCACCTCCTTCCGGTCCATCGCAGAAACCTTCTCCATCCGGGTTCTCGTCGGAGTGCATCTCGCATTCCACCGGCCATTCCCCGATTTCCAGATTCTCGAAGTCTTCTCGACAACTCTCCTCGATCTCAATGCATAGAGATTTGCATATCCTGGCTACGGTCGTGGTACCAGCAGTGCATTGTGGGAAGATCATACTGCAAGTCGCCGTGAGAAACATCTCGTGGCAGTTCGCAATGCGTCGCACGATCCTGTACTCTCGTTTCCCCTTCCTCTGTGTCTTCACCATGGCGTTAGGGAAGTATGACCGCTTGTAGTCGAGTCGTGCAGCGCACTGCCTGTGGTTGAATTTTCTACAGTTGGCTGTAAAACAATAAATTAAAAGAGGGTTGGTCTTTCTGGCTACAATCTACGCCTTGATATTGTTCTATGACGTAGTCCATGCAATGGGTAATTTGCATATCTCTCACATCCCATCAAACTCCCAACTATTGTTCTTATGTCATTAGATTTTCTGAGGCTATTGATGATTGCTATGTCAGTTAAAATTTCCCGGTCAATACTCAAACTGTTAAACGACATTGAAGATGCCCCCTAAGTGTAAACTATATCCCCTTTCAACGAAGATATCGATATATGTGTAAATCTTTAAAGCGAGTATAACTGCGTGCTCATTTTTATCAACTCGATAATATCATTATCGTCATCATTAAACATGATTTTCTCATGAAAGATAACAACTACATTAATAGGCAAACAAACCATTCGAATCGTTTATTTTATTTGTTCGTCTGTCCAAACTGTACATTATTTATCCTACATTCCGTTGCCTTCTTTTGTACTCCTGCTCCTTTCCAGAAGTAAATTTGAAGAAGAAACAAAAAGAATTAGGAATCTTTTAAAATAAAGATTCTCTAACAGTCAATCTTAGCAAGATGACCATCGACGTCGAATGAGGGTCACTTTGTGCCCATATTGGATGCAGCTTCGCCCGTCCACTGCAGTTCGACAGAAAAATTGATTCCAACATGCCCGAGGTAACAATTTCGTGATGGACATGCACTGTTTGTTTCTGATCAATATGTTTTTCAGTCTTTAATCATTGTCATTACGGAACCTACACGGTATGTGCCAATACATACCCCTTTTGTGAGATTTCGACCCGCACGCACGTGCATTGCCTGAAAGCACGTATATGGCAGATCTCGCCTTCAGAGGGGTATTCGATCCTTCTATGATGAGACCAGTGCTGCCCCAGGATTTATTGAAAGGCTACGCCATGCCCATACTGAAAATTAACCGAATGATGGAATTAACGGAATATACTCACGGCAGTCGGTTTCGTCAGAGAAGTCAATACAGTCGTTAACGCCATCGCACACCTGATCGTCAGCGATACAGATATTGTTCTCACAAGTATACTCCTCACAATCTGCGTTAGATATGAAGTGATCAAAAAAACATCTTCAGTATTGGTTATTTTCGAATCTCAATTTTCTACATTTTTGTAGACTGGATGAAAATTGATGACAATCAACAAGATCCATCATTATACTGTGAGGCCTAGCACTTTTGTCATTATAACAATTGCGTTTGTAAACGATTATACATTTCGCCTATATTATTTCCAACTTAACGTAAACATCAATTTAACTGTTTATCAATAATAATGCAATTAATGTATATTTATCTTGGTCGATTTCTTAAGCGGGGAGCGAAAAGGAGCAAAGGAAACTAGTGAAAAGTTTTTTTTTCTTAAGACAATACACTTTTTATGTTGAAATAAAACCGTAATACTGTAAGCACAGGCTGCTTCCAGACCAAAACAAAAAGCAATGGAATTTGATGAATGGATTCTATCATATTCTATTCTTGTGAGTATTTCAGGTTACTTCTTCAAAGGACCTCCTCGTAATTATTGGTTGAGACGTAGTTGCTTCGGCATCATGTGCCCCAGGCTCTATTTTGTCAACGATTATGGAGTTGAGGTTGCAATTGAGTTTTAGATCAGGTTTATTGACGTTTCGGGTTATTGATCCAAGGGCGGAGTGAGGAGTTCGAATAGTGTAAGAAATTGACCACAGAACATTTGTTGCCATAGCATCATGTCATGGCAACTTTTATAAACCATGGACCATGGATAAACTTACCACAATCTGTTTCATCGCTCAAATCTTCGCAGTTGACGATGCCATCACACAGATCATCCTCAATGATTCCCTGATCATTATCACAGCGGATGATATCTACAATAATAAGACATAATCAACAGACTCAAATCAGTAACATGATTTCTAATGATTGAACGTGAAATTTCACATCGAAAGGCATAAACATTGGAAGAGAGAGATTGAGAGAGAGAGAGAGAGAGAGAGAGAGAGAGGGAGGGGGGGAGGGGGGGGGGGGAGGGGGAGCTGATAATTTCAACACACGAGACAAAACGACTCGGATCAGAGGCGTGATTGTGATGCAACCTCAAACTTTACACATTGATGCTTAGCCTAAAGGGCCCTAGGCCTTGTATGATAATGAACAAGTTACTTTCATGAATTATAAATATTGGCGTAGCGTATATTCAGCCATTTAGGGAGGGGGAGGAGGTACCGGGAATACTTACTGAATGAAAATGAGCTTTTGTAAATATCACCTTTTATAAAATACCTGAAAATTGGCAAATCAGTAATATAAATATCGTGTATTGTCGGACAACTCTGCCAGTTGCTCTTCTTTAAGAAATCAAATATCAACAGTAACTTTAATTAGTTTTAAAATAAGTTGTTGCAAGTGGTGAACACTGGGGGGGGGGGGGGGAGGGGGCGGGGCAAGCGGGCAAATACCCCTATCGAATGAAGAAGAAAAAAGGAAATTGATAATAGGAGAGAAGGACAAGGGGTAACATGAGAGAAGAAAGGAGAATGGTTAGGATTAGGACAATGGTAGGAAGAGAGATGAAAGAAGAGAGAGGGATAAATAGAGAGATAAATGGAGGGGAAGAACGTACGAAGAAGACTTCATTGATTATACTGTATATCCCAGGGAGTCCATGGCACTGTTTCATAAAAGTTATTAACAATAACGAAATGCTAACATTCTAGGACAATTTATTTTCAGCCAATCAGCAGCTTGCAACAATTACTACAACTTGTGATTAATAACAAGTTTTATGAAACAGGGCCTAGGACCAATCCCCTCCCCCGACCCTTGTTCGTACCCCCCCCCCCCCCCCCCACTGCGCTTTTTATACACCAATGGATGTTGCCTTACCTGACTTATGAACGACGGTGATGTTGAACCCGAACCCGAGATCGCGCACGCTATCATCCGTGACGAAAGCAATCCACATGGTACGTCCATCAGAGATGAACCTTGTGCCTCGCCTGATGGTACCAGTCAACTCTCCTTCCGGGTCATCCCCAATGCTTTCATCACCGGAACCTGGAGGTTATAGGAAAAGCAAAACGTGCATTCTTAAAGCCCGTCTGTCCTAGTTTGGCCAGGTGGGATTAGACCTCCCTGCAAGGTCACTGATGGTGGTTATCTCATCAAATCAGCTCTCAATTAACATCAAAAAAGAGGATCATGGGGGACCAACAGGCACCGATTAGGCATTGTTTGCTATATAGAGGGCGCAAGTAGCTATAAGTAGTGGGGCTTTAAGTACGATGTTTGAAAACATCCGTTACGTATACCTGCTCAATGTATTTTGAAGAATCAGAATCACAATTCATATGATCTCTGTAGTAAATTTTCTCTTGTAAAAAATTATATTTACTTCTTCTCGGATCACGAGCCTCGTTCAATGTAGAACGCAGGATCTGGCAATGGTATGTTTAATGTAAATATAAATGTTATATCTTGTTATCTGCACTCTGCACCATCACCGTCTTAACACATCTCATCTCATCAAACCTGCTTCAAAGGGTTATCTCATCAAGTTTCATGACCCTAAGGGGCAAATGCCTTGAAACTTGATGAGATAACTCTTGAAGCAGGTTTGAATACTCGTATGATGTTTTTAAACATTATCATTAATATCTCTAGCTCGATCTTCCTCCTCATAATATATGCAAGACATAGAATGCTTCTATGTCTTCGGAAGGACAAGTTACTGACATATAGGAGGAGTAAGATCGAGTAAGAGATGTTCATGATAATGTTTAAAAAACATCATACGAGTAATCGCATTCTTGAGGACCAAGGCATTGAAAAAATAAACCTTTGTGGCATTTTAACACATGATATCTTGTTGGAGAGATAGGGAGTACAATAAAAGATCAATTGAAAGAGAAAAGGGAGCCCTTAGATTGAGCAATTCATCTCACTCAGCAGTAGCAGAACACGCCCGTAATACTGGACACAACATCAGATGGGATGATGCCCATAGTATGGACTTTTAGATTTGCACGTCGACATAGTGGACTGCTACGTGTGACGTCCTATTAAGGCAAATGTGACGTCCTTTTAAAGCAAACATTGCCTTAAAAAGACGTCGCACGTAGCAGTCCACTATGTCGACGTCCAAATCTAAAAGTAGTGGACTGCTACGTGTGACGTCCTTTGAAGGCAAATGCGACGTCCTTTAAAGCAAACATTGCCTTGAAAAGGACGTCACACGTAGCAGTCTACTATGTCGACGTCCAAATCTAAAAGTAGTGGACTGCTAGCTACGTGTGACGTCCTTTTAAGGCAAATGTGACGTCCTTTTAAAGCAAACATTGCCTTGAAAAGGACGTCACACGTAGCAGTCCACTATGTCGACGTGCAAGTCTAAAAGTCCCTATTAATTGACTTTGAACTGGTCAAGAAAGGTGAACGAGTCCATTTGGATAAAAAGGATCAGCCCGTCACTGAATAGGGACTCTGACTATTCATTGTCATCTATCTTCGCTCCAGTAATATCGAGGCAGCAGATAGCAAGAAACTGTAAACAATCACCTGGCTTGAGAGAGTCCACATGACTGGACAAAAGCTTGCCTCATAAATGTTAAGGTTGGTTGAAGCTTACATAATTATAATTAACCCAACCAATGACATTTTTCTGCATCAATACCTTTGACTTTCGAAAAAACACCCCTTTTCACTAATAGGCGCTTTTCAAAACATAGAACCAATCGTTAACACTTGAATTGTGTTGCATTTTACTTTTAATGAACAAAATAATATATGTTATCTTAACACTTTTTGCTCCCTTGCCTTAAGAAGGCCTTTACTCACCGAAATGAAGGATGTCGTAATCAAACTCAAGAGCGAAATATTCAACGAGTATGGTCACACGATAGTTGTTGGGTGCCTCTATAATCCAAACACATTGCAGGTCATTGGGGTACGGGGCATCATCGTCGGTCTCGTGCGAGGAGATCCATTCGTGTTCACCGGCCGACAACGAGATGGTCTCGTTTCCTGAACAACTCACGATCCTGGAGCGATCAAGAGCATCTTCAAAACGACTCGGCTTCCTCTTTGGTGGTCGTTCCGCCAAACAGAGAACGAGACACGCAACGATCAGGAGCAGGACAAATCCTGCTGGCTGCGCCATAACTTCAAGATTGTTTATCAGTCTTCTGAAGAATTCAGCTGGTGAACCTTGCTGCAATTGCTCCAAATATTGTAACCCCAGTTATTTGTCTTCCAGAAGTTTCATTCGCAACTTAGCACTATCGACTAAAGTGATGGCAATGATCATTGCGCAGCAAACCACTGTGCGTCTACATCAGGCAGAAGACTAACCCCGGTCGTTCGTGGAACTTAAAATCGATTGATTTTAAAAGAGGGACAGGTTCTTACAAAAGAGTTGTAGACGGTGGTCGATACAAGCGTCAGTGCAAATACTACTTCGCCTGGCAACAAAGAACAAAATATCAAACCCATTTGCATCAGGGTTCTTTAAGGCAATATCTTCAGAATTACCCTCTTTAAATTAAGAAATTCAGTAATCTATTATGATTTACTTATTTATTTTCATAGGAAATTCGGCCATTTATGACAAACCGAGCTCTAAAAGACTATTTTCCCAGGCTGTAATTCTCACGGAAAGTGTAGGGTTGGAACATCATTGATTATGTAAAGAAAATATTGATTGTTGGCAATTGTTTAGTCAATAAATGTATCATGCAGGCATGGCACCCGACGTCTTCTTCTATAATGTTTTGACTATCTGTGATGGACACGTCACAGACACATTTGGTAAGAGTAAATTTGCATCTCGAATGACCTTTGTTTAATAAATATATTGAGGAAATTATGTGGAGTGGAAGCCACATGCCTAAAGATTTCTGTGAATCATCAAAATTGCCTTCTCGGAACAAAAAATAGATAATAAGACCACCAAAATTATTATAAAACTATGAAGACCACCATTCTGCATGTACATTCATTTCTATTTTGTATTCATTCACCATCCCAAAGCGTAACGTAACTGATCACCAGCTTCCGCCCCCCCCCCCACCACCCCTATACATCTGCTATACCTTATGCTACTGAGGGATCGCAGAGTTTGATGATTCAAGAGAACTGCCACTCTCCACCCAGGTGTTAAATGGGTACCGGTAGGAAGGAATTCCTTGAATGCTGTGAGCGCCGAAATCGGTTGCCTAGAAGAGCCGGGTTAATAGTTGGAGCGCCTTGAGCACCATGCATGGTGGATACGTGCGCTATATAATATATCCAATATTATTAGCAATATTAAAAATAAAAAGAGGCACATGTTTAAAAAAAACGGGGCACTTATCAGAGATGAAAAGGGGTAATTATGTGAAGGGGAAGGGGCACTTATAAGAAGGAAAAAGAGCATTTATTAGAAAGGAAAAGGGGCAATTATCGGAGGTGAAGGGGGCACTTATCTTAAGTTAAAAGGAGTAACTTCTCGTACCTGAAAAGGGTCATTTACCAGAGATGAAAAGCGGCATTTATGAGAAGGGAAAGGGGCTTAGTTTTTTTTTTTAATGGGGCCACTTATTAGAAAGGAAAAGGAGCACATGTGAAAATGTAAGGTGCGCCTCTAGTGATAACATATATTTAGTGGTAGAATCTTGTAAATTACTGTGAGTTTTTAATCATTTTTTAAAAACATATCTGTCTGACTCACCAACCAATTTTTGTAAATTATCTGGTTTTACACAACTCAACCAAAATGTTTCAAAAAATATTTTCTGAAAGAAAACTGTACTCATCAGTTGTAGAGATGGCGCTATAATCGGAAGTAAGGAACGAGAAAATTGATCTTTGCCGATCAATACATGACTGTAACAAAAAAATTATAAAAAAAAAATAAAAAAAAAAAAAATAGGCGCGACAATCTCGGGCGGAGCGTTGCATGCCTCCTCCATCGGAAAAAAAACGTTTAAAGGGGTACCACTCCCTTGGAAATTTGAAGAAGAGAACAATTAGAAGAAAATAGAGCATACTGTTATGGATCCGAACTGCTAAAAATGAAAAGATTCCGTGTCTAAAAAAAGAAGAACAAACAATCTTCTCACTCGGCTGCGACACTCCCTCTCATACTATTTAAGATAAAGTAGGAAATATGTAAACCGCGTGAGTAGACAGTTAATTCATTATGTGTTCAGAAGAGCCGAGCATGTAAAATTCCAACAGGAAAAGCACGGTGGATAATGCAGGGAAGGGGAGGTGGGTACGGTAAGGTTTTGACTAAAGACGTTAAAAGACAGGAGTTGCTGGTTTGCTGCTATACCTTGTTTGGCGTTCAACAGCAAAGGATAGAGCAACGTCGAGCTGGTGCTGCTCAGTGGCTGCCGGGCTCACGGTCAATATTGGGCAAAAATAATTTCCATTTTCGGTTTAACTTAATACAATTTGGAGTGGACTTTAAAAAGATTATTATTGTTATTATTATTATTATTATTATTAAAGAGAAGGGCAGTGATAATAGAGAGAGAGAGAGAGAGAGAGAGAGATAGGAGGAGAGAGAGAGAGAGAGAGAGAGAGGGAGGCAAGCACAGATCCACATGCTCTTACCCGAAGTTACCCCCCCCCCCCCCAACCCCGCTTATTCACCGGCTGGCTAAGTCGGCGCAAAATATTTACTGAAAAATTGGTCCACCCCCCCCCCCCCCACCCTCCCCGCTTATTCACCGGTTGCCTGAGTAGCAACTTAATATTTTCTCACTAATTGGGCCCCCTCCCCCCTTCTTGCCGCCGGTTGGATCTGCCACTGGGGGGGGGGGGGGAGAAGTCCATCAACTTTTGAAACGCGAGCGAGTGAGCATTGATTTATGTGGGATATAATGGGGTATTGAAATTGCCCTTGAGTTGATTTTTCGAAAGTTTAGTTGCGATAGTGTTTGAAATTAAATCACTCTCTGATTTTAAATCTTTCTATCTATTAATTTGTTTGATTGAATAGACCCTCATTATCACAGCTAAATATCCTTTACTTTTCTTAACTATCTAAAAATGTTTTGATCGGTTTCAATTTGTTGTGTGTTTGTTTTTCCTTTGAATTTTTTTAAAAATAATTTTGACATAAAAAGACCTAGGTGTATTGATTGAAGGGGAAAAATAAACGACGATGAAGTCACAAACCGGGGCCACAGACACGTTACGTTGATGAATCATTATTGCCACGTCCTGCATAAAAGCATATGGATGTACAGACGATCGAACTATAATTTCATCTATGAGTTATGGAGTACTGCATTGTGCAAATAAAATAAAATTGATCTCGAAGTCCTTTTTATTTCCAAAATCATTTAGTCATCAGTGGAAAAGGTGGGCGTGATTCCGAGTTATGACGATATGATCCGAAAGCTTCCGAGAACGCCCAGTATACAATGTACAGCCGGTTTCGGGTCGCCAAGCTCGCCCAACGTCTAAATTGACGTATTTTGCATCGCCCGGTGTTGAGCTATGATTAGCCAATGTGTTACCATTTTGATTTTGTTTCATTTTTCAAGAACCTTTCGTGGTAGCTAATGTTTCATCAAGGGAATATTTAGTATCCATTGCTCATCTTTGACGTCTAGAACTCTAGATTGTATCTCAAATTCTAGATTGTATCTCGAATTCTAGATTGTATCTCGAATTCCAATATTGTAGGGAGCGAAACTAGGGAGGTGCATGTTATATGTTGGACGCGTTAACCAGAACCAGATTTTATATTCCACTTTCAACATGGCTGATGATATGGCTGAGTTCGATGATCTCCAAGCTCCTGCTGCCGAAAATCCTCCTCCAGCCACCGAGGAAGATCCCGCCGCAGCATTTCTTGCCAGAGAACAGGATGAACTTGCTGGAATTGAAGATGATGACTTTGGAATTGGTTCAGATCCCGCACAAACCGTCCCCGGTATGTAGTGATTCGGTGCTTGTGAATGGCAAATCCCCTTCCGTAGACGTAGGCTCCGTAGCCGTAACGTATGTGTGTGCAACTGCTCTGCATTGCATTGTGATGAGATTGAGAATGTATGACTATGTCTATGACCGGTAGACGGTAGTACTAGTAGGCCCTATGTGACCAGTAATTTAAATGACTCAGACTCTTACTTTGACCTTTCAATTCGATATTAGCCGCAGAAGTCTATCCAAACTTTGACCCATAAGTACTCTGGCGTGGAGATACCCTACTAAAAGTAAAACGTACCCAAATGTTTGTTAAATGTCAAAATATTGAAATAAAGGTCATGATTTAAAAGTCGTTATGTTTTTTACCTGTTTCGTGTCAATTTTCTTATCTTTTTTGGAATATTTTCCCTAAAAACAAAGACTCATAATAATTCACTTTCTCACGGGCGGGATTCACGGCAAACTGCTGCACAATACAATTGAAGCCTGGTGGGGTGCGGGCGCGTGCGTGTGTTAAGTTAGTGACTGTAATCTAAGCAATTCATCATTTATGTAGACCATTGATGCCGCCTAAGGCAGCACTGGTGGTCTTTCTTTGCTCTAATGCCGCACGTATGGGAATCCTGCTAACTATTAAAGACCTACCGGTACACACAAAAAAGATGACCCCTTCAATGTTAGAACTGTTATTTTGAGTTGTGTTGATGACATAACATGTTTTGATATCTTATTTTCTCTTTGTAGATGCAACTCCGGCTACTCAGCAACAAGATGACCTAGATCCCCTTGCTGGTATGGGTGGTGGTATGGGTGGTGGCATGGATAGTGAAACGGTAAGATTACAATGTTTCTGAAAGCTATACTTGACCTTTGTAGCAGTCAAAGGGCAAATGTTAGTGAAGCAGTGTTCTCGGTGTTGACATCTATGTAAATTTCGCTTTTGCTGTCACAACAATTGTACTCGTTAGCTCCTTCCACTCTTCAAAGGGCGAATGACTTTCTAAATTCTCAGTAACTCTCAAATTTGAATCATTGATTATTATATTCATTTGTTTCAAGAGGTGAAAGAAATCAATTTCCATGATATTATGTTACATGTATATCAGTGACATTAATTTTGCACTTCCCCCTCCTTCTTCTTCTTCTTCTTATTTTTCTTCTTCTTCATATTTTTCTTCTTCTTCATCTTCTTCATCCTTTTTTTCCTATTCTTCATCTTCTTCGTCTTCTTCTTCTTCTTCTTCTTCTTCTTCTTCTTCTTCTTCTTCTTCTTTTTCTTCTTCATCATTTTCCTCTTCTTCTACTTCGTCTTCTCATTCTTCTCCTTCTTTTCCTGATTCTTCTTTTCCTGCTTCTTTTACTTCTTCTTCTCCTTCTTCTTCTTGATCTTCTTCTTTTCTCGGTCTGCTTCTTTTTTTTTTTAAATTACTTTTCACAGCCCGCTGATGACTTGCAAACAAATGGACCCTCAGACCTTTATTCGGCCATCTCAAGTGCAGACAACAGAGCAAATGAACCAGAAAAGATTCGCCTATGGAGGGAAGAGCAAAAGGATATCCTCGAAAAGAAAGGTGAGATGCTTATCAGATTCTTCATTGTAAAAAAAATAGTTATTGAATTTTCTATCTCTCAAAATTAACTTTCACACGGAGAGTTGAATCCAAATATGTATTTCTTTGCACATAGATCCTTTTCAAATAGACAGACTGCATGTACAAGAATATATAAATTTTGAAAACAGTAAAGTGACATTCAGACGGTGGTTTATCGATTTATAAAGGATATTAGGATTAAGTGCCAGCATTACATTGACAGTGTTGTCATTATCCTGTGTATTATCTTTTCCTTTATAGATGAAGAAGCTGACGAGCTTGAAGTAGAATGGAAGGTTTCGGCTAAGAAGGAGATCTCAGACTGGTACGCTAGGCGAGACGAGCAAGGTGTCAAAGCAAAGGCATCAAATAGGTATGTAATTTGTTGAAATATTCAATTGTGTAACAAGTTCTTTGGGACCAAGGGAATAAGCCCAGTTTGTAAATAGCTTTGGAACGCATGACCCCAAAATATTCACAGTTCTTTTACCTGATGGATAATTCCCACTTGTGCATTTTAGAATAATCACTGCCGAAGTGATGGAGGTGCTTCATGAATACCTTTTGTTTGCCTCTTGAGAAGAATACCAGTATTTGTCTCAATGGGTTTTACAATTCGGGAACAAATTACCTTTATCTGCCCATGTGCAGTTAGTATTTATGAACTGGCTTATTACCTTGCTTTATCTGGGTTAAAAAATGATCGAAAACAAAGAAGTGGGACTGAAAAATTACCTTGTGCCATACTACCAATAAAGGTGATAGCAAAGGAAACTTTGAAATAATGTTGCCCCTTGATTAAAGCTTGAGATGCAAAAAGAGAGAGACACACACAGTTGTTGGTCATCAGTTACAAAAATAGAGCCAACGATATTGCAGAATAGAGAGAAAGTCCTGCATATATAATATATAATTTTATGTGTTAGAGTTTTTCAACAAACACAGTCTGGTAGGATATATACATGTAAGTTTACATGTATGTGATTATGTAATCAGTTTCATTTTATTTTTGGATGTAACTGATGTGTATCATAAGTCCCAACTGTATCAAACTTGCATCATTCAAGTAAATTTGTAAGTGCAACTACCGTAAATAACGTTGTATAAACCGCCCCCGTGTATTAACCGCACCCCTCTTTTTCGCCCTTAAAAAAAAAAAAAAAAAAAAAAAAAAAAAAAAACTTTTTTTTTTTGCCGAGATTTTTTTTTTGTGTGTGTAAGATCATTAAAAAACAGTAGGGACCTAGGATAGAACCTTGTGGTACACCATGTAATAGAAGAAAAATTGGAGGAATTATTATTATTATAAACTACATATTGAGATCTATCAGAAAGATTACTTTCAAACCAAGATGACAGACAAATTTGAGTGTTGTTCTAGTTTCTGAGTGGTGAGTCAACACACTGATTACCGAGCTGGGAGACATTGCCAGGCATAGCGCCAGGTGGAGGGGCATAAATTGAAACTTAAAATTTTTTTTTTTTTTTTTTTTTTTTTTGGTGTACCGTGTATAAACCGCACCCCCGACTTTGAAAAATTTTCGGCGGCAAAAAAGTGCGGTTTATACACCGTTATATACGGTACTTTATTTTTGATGTGGCATAACCATAGAATATTACCGTTCTTACTCTTTGCTTCAGGGCGGCTGAAGAAGCGTTCATCCAGGAACGTGACGAGATCACACCAGGGCAGGAGTGGGAACGCATCGCTCGTCTTTGCGACTTCAACCCCAAGAATAACAAGAACCTCAAGGACATCACCCGCTTCAGGTCAATACTCCTTCACTTAAAGCAATCAGGCATCCAGCCCTCCAAATAAAAACCCCATCTAGTGCAGTCAAGAAATAGCCGTCAACCTTTGTGGTAACTTTGTGTTTATGATTCAGTGGATCAGATTTTTTTTCAGTAGACTTTGACAAAACTCACATACTGTAACAAGATTATATAAGCAAACTTCACTGAATGTCAAATCTGAAAATGTAGCTGTGCTTTTAAGATTCATATCAGGTGTTCCCGATGATCTTTTAAGGACAGCTATGTCTATTCTTTATAGTTAAAATATTGAATTATGCCCACATTAGATTGGAGAGGTATACCGGTAATATACATGTCCAGCAATACATGATACCAAGTACACATTTTTGTTTATTTTCTAGTTGAATGAGATCAACTTGTAAAAGAGGTCTATTATATGATATACCATAGACATTAATGTTACATTTCTTTTCAATATATAATATCATTAGCAGTTAGCTGCTTTAACAGAATTCATTTATTTTCTCATTAATTTTGTTCTTTTTTCCATGAAGACAATTTGGGGACATGAGATAACTTGGTTTGGGAATTATTTGAATTTGAAATGTTAAATTTGGTTTTCCGTCAGCCTAACTCACAGATATTTAATACATGTATAACACATTATGATCCACTGATCTATGTATATTTTTATATTATACATTCAGTCATTCATTCCTTCTAATTGTTGTAAAATAGTCTAAATAAATAATTATCTTGACCATTATGTGGCAAAGCGTTTGAAGTTTATGTCTTGATAAGGGGTCAATGGTGATCCTTGCTCTTTAAAATGACATACTTTCATAACTCAGTTGAACATCTTAAACACCAGCATTCAACACAAAGTTTCGCCATGTTATGGTCAACAGTGATATGAGTCAGATAAGATTTTTTTTTTTTTTTTTTAATGTCAGTGCTACTGTTTTTGTGTATTGTATGTAGTTCAGAGACATTTTATATTATAGTAGGAAATCTTTCTCCAAAATCCAAATATAGTGGTCTATATAGATGTCTGGAATATTTTAAATTGAAGTTGTATCATTTCCAAAATGCACTGAGTTTAGTATTCCAGAGATATCTTCAGTAGTATATCAACAAAATTGTTGGCACTTTTGCAGGGCTCCTCAATAAATTTGTTTCAAACGTGTTTGTGAGAACCAATCTCTGTACATTTGAATGTTTAGGGATCCAGATTGAAAATGTATTGATCCTTGAGTAAAGCATCAAGCCCTGGATTTTTGTGAAAATACACGTAATTGTAAGGCATCACAATCCAATTCAGAAATATTCTAATGGGGTATTAAAGCATTGTAGTGTTACTGTAATGGCTTTGATGGCTGTGGATATTTACGATTAAAAAGAAACTGCCATTGTCGATGGAGAGATTGCATGCATATATATCATACAGATGATTAACCGTCGTGATTTACTTTTTATCAATGCATGTACATTTGTGAATGCACTTACAAATGTTGAAATCTTCATACATCTATTAAACTTGGTTTCTTTTTGTGCAGGAAAGTCTCTTTGAAATGCGCTATTAAATTAGGGTTTGTGGAAAGAAAAAATGATTTCAGGGACCCGTTTTACAAAGCCTTTTTTCAATGATAAATGACAAATCTACTGATAACCAATGCGAAGCAAGGATTTCAGTAGTTTATACCAAAAACTGTCATTTGTCACTGATGACAAGTTTTGTGAAATGGGGCCCTGGTCTAACTGGTTAAGAAACTGTTTTGGAGAGTCCAATGGGGTTTTGTCAAGTCGTGTCTTGTAATGGAATAGTCGTAACCAGGAACATACCTATAATTATTCAAGCACCATATCCCAATTTCCAGTATCGAAATATACTTGCCCAATAGCCATGTTTATTACTGTTTGATCAATGACCAATGCTTGTCGACATTATGTTTCATTGTAGATCAGTTATCATGTACACTTACTTTGTTTTAGCTTAGTTGTGCAAGCGTCCATTTACTCTAAGGAGTATGAATATTCAGTTAAGTATGGGGGAATACTCAGTTCATGAATATTCAGTAGATCGCACTGATTATTCATGATTGTGGGAACAGTAATCATGGTCAAAGACTTAATGTGTTTGTATTTATTTGAAATTGCATTGAATAGAAATGAGTCGTATCATATTTTTTGTTTCCAGGTATGATTTATTTCACAATTTGCAATCTTGTGATCGTTGTACATATGGGGCCTGTCACCACGAAATGAGTCCAGTTGGTCAAAATTTGTATTCCTGTTTTTAAGTATTATATGAATCTACATTAAGTAAGCTTTAAATTAAGGGGTCACACATTAAAATTGATAAATTATATCCAGAAATATGAACAAAAACCTAATTGGACTTTATAAACAAAATCATGCTTTATTCTTTAAAAATGCATCATTTTCGTGATAATTTCAGATTACATAGCCTATATTATTTGCCAAAAAATGTTAGGAGATATTTTCGTGACCTAAGCTCTGGGGACATAAACTACAAGACATTAATAAGTCGATTTTTGGAAAAATCTTAAATGTGGTAGGTGGGTCAATTTTCAGTACATACACACTATACATCGCTATTACTACGATTGAGCCTAATGCGACACTGGACTCATTTCGTGGTGACTGGCCCCATATATATTAATTGAAAAAGGACATTTAGAGAAGGATGAAATAAGGGGGAAGAAAGAGAAGAGAAAAGGGGAAGGGAGAGAGTAAGTACTATTTGAGAGAGAAGAGAGAATTTAGAATGAAAGAGAAGTGAGAAAGAGAGGGGAGGAGAGAGGTAGATAGATTATCACTATAATTGGCTTGTGTTGAGAGCCAGAACATAGGGCATTATTGAAGGGGTGTCGTGATGTCACTCCCCAAAAACAAATTTACACAGTAATAATAATGTAATATTTTTTAAACTTACTTCACCCTTGTATATAAAGACCCATGTCACTCATTTATTCATCATCAAAAAGGGTCTGCAGCGTTCCTGAATACTGAAAATTCTGAAAAAAGTGGTTTCCCGTTTCTATTGCAAGATCTTTGGAATAGCGCCAGCTTGTGCGTGATGACAAAAGCTCTCGGACCTTGCTCATTACACTTGTCGGTGTTCTTTCACTTTTTGTCTTTTCCCGCTCTCTCGTCCAGAACTAGAGCAAATTCCCACTATTACATACAAATGGAATAAACATGAATGGAATGAACATGAATTCAAACAAAAATGAGTCACAATCATTAGCCGGAAGGTACGAAAAGTGCATGTACATAAGGGGTTGGCTTGTTTTCTACAAATAAATACAAACTAAGATCTTGAATCATTTAAAAGTAATACAAAGTGTTGGTATGGGGTCATGGATTTGGTTCAAATGAACATATTGGAATCTCATTAAGCAAATAATACACTTTATTGTTTCTCCATTGGTTCATATATGTAACATTTCTCTTTCTACTGGTTCCTGTCCTAACTTATTAAAAATTGCTAAGGTTATACCGATTCATAAAAAAGATGACCCATCTAAACTTCAAAATTATCGTCCCATATCATTATTATCAAGTATTTCAAAGGTTTTTGAGAAATTGGTATATAAAAGCTTGATTTCTTTTTTGAATGACCACGATATTTTGATTCCTAACCAGTTTGGATTTAGGAAAAATCATTCAACTGATTTTGCTTTAATTAAACTTTGTGATAAAATAATTGAATCTTTCGCAAATAAAAAGCATGTTATAGGTGTTTTTATGGATCTGAGTAAGGCCTTTGATACCATTGATCATACAATCTTACTTCATAAACTAGAACACTATGGTATCAGAGGCCTTGCTCTATCCTGGTTTGAGGACTATCTTAAAAATAGAACACAGTATGTTTATTATCATTCTAATAGTTCCTCAAAATTGAACCTCACATGTGGAGTTCCTCAAGGCTCCATCTTAGGCCCGCTCTTATTTTTGATTTATGTAAATGATATAATAAAATCATCAAATATTCTAACTTACATTCTTTTTGCCGACGATACAAATATACTTTACTCACACAAAAATATTGATACACTTGTTGATACTGTAAATCATGATTTGTGTAATATTTCAATATGGTTTAAATGTAATAAATTATCCTTAAATATAAGTAAAACTAATTTTATCCGTTTTAGAACTATTAACTCCCAAGACCAACCACAATGTAATTTGTTTATAGATGGTTTATCCCTGGTAGAAAAACAATCAACGAAATTTTTAGGAGTTATTATTGACTCAAATTTGTCTTGGAACGAACACATTCATAACATAAATATTTTGATATCCCGGAATATTGGTATTTTGTATAAAATGAAATGTTTGATAAATGATAGATCTTTGTTTATTCTTTATAATACTTTAATTTTACCATATATAACATATTGTAATATTATATGGGCAAACTGTAGTAAAACTAAAATAAACTCAATATTTCTTTTGCAGAAGAGAGCAATTCGTATTTGTACACACTCTAACTATCTTGCAAATTCGAACCCGTTATTTAGTCAATTAAAAACATTAAAGGTTCATGATATACATACGCTCCAAACTGCCATTTTTATGTATAAGTACACTTCCAAAACTCTTCCAGCATCTTTCTTAAACTTTTATTTATTAAATGTAAACGTACACTCATATTTAACTCGACATGCTCATGATTACCATCTTAATAATCCCAAACTTAGTTTAGCCCTACGATCAATTAGACACCATGGACCAGATATTTGGAATAACTTACCGAACCATATTAAAACTAGGACCTCCCTTTATTCTTTTAAAGCTTATATGAAAGCATATTTGTTAACTCAGTATAGTTTACTAGATCTTACATAGAAATTTAAAAATGATCTAATTTGTTATGTCTTGAATTGTTCTGTCTTTGTCAACAGAAATGGACCCTGCATACATTTTAATATTATCACCCGTAACTGAAACCAACACACAATTAAATATCACGGTATTAGTCTCTTTTTTGTTCCACCAAGCTAAATTTTTTGCACCTTGCACAAATGCACTTCTCAACACGAAATATTTCACTAAATTTGTTTTGTTATTTTCACTCAAAATTAAATCACCCATGCATGCTCACTTTTAATCACTTCACTTATATCTTATTTAACAATGAATACAATGCAGTTGCATGGGTTGTTCTTTTATTTTGTTAACTCGGCAGAGGCCACGGTCATGTTCAAGCATTTACGCTTACGACATGTGGTCTCCTGCTTTTTCCTTTTGTAACAGTATGAAACTTTTATTTAAACTAGAAACAAACTTTGTCAAACTTACATGTTATTCATTGTATTCATTTGTATGTTTCTTTGTATTGATATGAAAAAGTGGAAATAAAACAAACAAACAAACAAACAAATATGCGATCCTACAATATTAAGTGATCGTTGTTGCGGTCGAAATCGAGTCTAAAGATATGAAATTGTAAATAATAAACTCTTTATGTTGTATAGCTCCCTCTCGAGGTCAAGATATTAATTAGGCTATAAAACAATGTTTCTTGACTAAAATCGACCGATTAGCTATTCCTGTTTGAAAATTATATATCACAACTACATATTCTGAAATTGTCATGGTCGCAGCTACCATTGTACAGCCGTAGGCGCTATTTGAAATTTATCAAAATTTACCGGGAGCACCGGTATATTTTTAGATTCAATTTTTCTCGAAAGCAGAAGTGTTTAAGGTGCTAAATTTTCTAGTGGTTACAATACATCCACAGGGGCATCCAAATATATCAAAATTGTAAAGAATCACTATCCACCCAATTTTCAAAATTTACCAAAACTTTGTATTAGCCCCACATAGAGATTTCAAAAAGAACGATAGTCGGATAAGCCTACCTGTGTTCACAGAATAACGAAGCGTTCATTGTTAAGCCCTCAGCCCACAGTATGTCTTCCAAGAAATACATACCACTTTCAAACTAACGATATTTCTGTTCATGGCCTTTTCTTCATTATTGGTGACACATATTACAGTAGTTTGGTAGAAAAGTGAAAAACTAAGTTTCTGACAGATTGAAACAAAAAGATGCTAAATCTGACAGATTTCCGTTTACTTTCTTTAAGAAAATACAAATTCACTTTTTGTCTTTATTTTCGAAAGAGAGGGGGGAATAAAGCGACGGGAACTTGGGAGGGAAAGAAGGGGGTCGGGGAGAAAGCGAGGGAGGTAGGGAAGGACAAAGAGGGGAAAGGAAGAGGTCGAGGGAGGGGAGGAGATCGAGGAGGGATGGAGAAAGAAGAGAGCGGAGAGGGAGTGATCGAAATAGAGAAAGAGGTAGAGAGATAGAGAGAGAAAGAGAGAGAGAAGGGGGAGAGAGAGAGAGAGAGCGTTTCATTTGAAAATTATGCTCCTTGCACTCTTGGTCATTAACTTGTTATTTATGATCAGTGCGTGATGATTGTATTTGTATGGTCTAGATTGAGACTATTCTTCACATCCTTGTTTGTTAACATTTAAAAGTTATTTGTCAGATGGATCCGGCTGGCGTAAAACCTGTATTCATGTAAGTCAGATGACTACAGTGATTTAAAATATCGTTAATCATCTACTTTTGGGAAATCATGTTCTATTTTTGTTTCAGGTTCTGTTTAAAAAAAGTAAATATGGTTGCAAGAAACGTTTGCGCCGTCAATAAATTTCATTATAAACAAAAAATCTAAACATTAACGTTTTAATGCTGATCGCAGACATACTGTCTGTGTGTTGTATACACTGTTACCATGCATGGTTAGACTTAATGTCTTTTCCTGTCTCAAATCAAAGCAAAAATTGCGATTGTGTGTCCATTTTGTTAAAATCAAATTTAAAGAGAAAGATAGCTAGCAAGCAAACACACGAAAAAGAAACATAATAATTACAACACAAGCCCGTAGGAAAAC
>JAVYIG010018172.1:0-22065 GCA_035222895.1 Strongylocentrotus droebachiensis
CTTTACTATTCTCTCAAAAGTTTGGCTTGAAAGCATTAAGATGATGCTTCGGTCTTCCGAACATGCACAGTATACAACACATCCATGTTAACTGATGATACAGGACAGTTAATATGATATATCCGAAACATGAGTATGAAGGATATACATGTTTACAGGAGCCATAATCATCCTGCCGATTGATTAGTTGTGCCGTGTGTTTGTGTTGGACGTAATAATAGGGAGCTGATAGCTGTAATGTAAAGCAACATTACCCATATATGCATATACCATGCATGCTCCCCATCACAAGCATATAATAGTCTAAATCCAATAAAGTCATGAAAAACATTTGTTTTAAATTTGTTGTTTGTTGTTTATTGGTTGGTTGGTTAGTTGTTTATTTCTTTGTTTTGTAAGTGTCATTTTGTTTTCATCTATCTCTTCGAGACACAGAATCATTTTAATCATTTATAATCAGAACAGTATTCACGAATTTCCGAGATAGACGAACAAAGAGAAGGACATCAGACCGGAAATCAGAATATGATGATTATGATACTAATGTTCAACGACAGACAGAAATAACATTGTACAAAGTCATACAAACAGGCATGAGGGAGGGGAACAGCGGGGCTGGCGGAGAAACCAAGAAAGAGAAAAATACAGGAATATTTAATCATAAAAAGAGAGAGTAGAAATAGAAGAGAGAGGGGTGAGAGAGAGAGAGAGAGAGGGGGGGAGAGAGAGAGAGAGAGAGAGAAATGGGGTATGAGAGGGAGACGGAGAGAGAAAAGGGGAGAGGAAGTGAGAGGAGAAAAGAGGTGAGAGAGTGGGAGTTACAGAGAGAAAGAGAGAGAGAAAGAAAGAGATATAGAGGGTCGGGGGGGGGGAATGGAACCACAAGTTTTGGAATATGCCACATAGTATACTCTTAAATATATTGTAAATTTAAATGTATCACTAATGAAACGACTGCCTCATAAAAAAAGAAGATAAAGAAAGAGACACCAGGAGACTATGGACTGCATTGATTTTAGTGAAGTTTATTTGAGATCATCAATAAATTCACAAGGTGACATGATTAGTATTAATATAAAAAGATATTAATTAAGTCATACCATTGTTTGACTTCATAGGCAAAGTAGTGGAAGCGTATTTGGTAAGATTGGGTAAGACAAGACAAAACATAACGGCGATGATAATACTCGTTTATACTTTGGAAAGGACAAACAAAATTATAGCAATAACACTTTTGATAGACAAAACACACAAAGTTTGTGCTATAAATGCTAATAATATGGTCTCGGTAATACAGACATTTTCAACATAATGTTCGAGAATATTACAAAGTGATATCTAATTCTTGTCTGTTCGTTGTTACTTTTACATCATTTTTTTCCCCTCCTTTTTCTTCTCTTTCTTTCTATTACTTTCAGATTGTTTTTGACACTTCTCCCTACATGAATTACACGAAATAGTTTAAATTCCAGCAAAAACAAATGGATGCCCCTTTCAGCATAAATCCGTGATTGTTTCAACAGCAACATTCTTAAACAAAATAATGCAAATAGAAATAATCATTTAAAAAAAAACATCCATAAATTATCATATAAGGTTAACTACATGAAAATATGCCATCGTTTTAGTAAACTCACCATAATATATCGAGACCAGAATGTTTATATATATAATATACAATATACATCTTTTAATTTCTCTTTTTTTCGGGAAACATGATTTCGTTACACAATTATATTATATAACGAAGTATTTAGGTTACAAGTCATAAATAATTATTCTAAATTTGAAATATAATTTTCTCGAGGAGGGGGGGGGGGGGGGGGTAATGAAATCAAATCAGCTGCAAAAATAAACAGTACTACCAAGAAGAAAAACGACAATTGCAGTCTACACAAATTCGAAAAGACAAAAGGTGTTGAAAGTGTAGGGAATACTACACATTCTCGAAACAGGTTGACATTCATAATACTCATAGGGGCAGTGGAAAAACTTTCTGTGATTTGTGCTCTTTCTGCCCATGTACAATGTGTAATTCGTAGCATTCTGGATCAAAAGATTATACATAAAACGTCACTAAATGGAGACACTGCTATGGGTTAATAGCCCTATACAATAGCTGTATAAGATCTTTTATCTGACCAGATGTGCAGCGCAAGGATACAAGGAAACATAACTCAGCAATACGTGGTGACGTACAGGACACCAATTGACCAAAACCTTGGACTTAGCCTATTAAAGTTTCTATGTAATATAAACGGAATGCGGATGTGATACCTCTTTGTGACAAGCACATGTAAACTAAAAAAATCACGGTTTATGGCTGTTGGCCGTTAAGTTCAACTATGCTTTTACTTTTACTCAGACATTGGTATGCCGTGAGAGCTATTATTATTGTTTGCTTACTTTTGAATTTCTTCAAACAGTCAACCTTCAAGCGTCATTTCTATTTCTGTCTGATTGTCATGGCATAAACCAAGCATACACATATCGCCATGTTATAGCCTTAAGTGCATTGCAGCGCCTGACTCACGAATAGAATAAACCCATTATTATGTTGGAATACCAATGCATGCGTGCATGAATGGTGGTTCGATTGTCTGGAATGTATACAATTAGCCATTATAGGGAGGCAATATGGAGGAAAATTTGGTTTTTTAGACCCTGCCACATCATAAAAACAAGCTATTCAATACAACATTTTAGTAATCTTTACATTAAAATATGGGGAAGCTGCGTTCCTAACATGCTACATCTTTCAATATTCAATATTCAAAATATTGTAAGTATTATTGTGAGTATTATTGAGAATTCAACTTGGTGTAATATACCCTGTATGAATCATTGCTAATGTACAAAGGCATATTCCTATCAAATCTTAAGCTACAAACTGAAAGTAAAACAGGATACAATCACTGTCGACATTGTCTTCGTTTTTGTTATTTCGGTTTCAATCTCCTATATGCAAAAATAAAGAGTTCTCATTTGCAGTGTACACTAAACTCAACCAATACATCTTATTCACCATTATAATAAACTGAGTCATGAGGTAACTTCCTTGTGCAATGTCATCGGCATGATCAGTGGCGGACCCAGGGTTATTTGGGGGAGGGGGAGGTGTAGGGGAGTGGAGGGGGGGCACACATTTAAAATGGCTCTGACCAGCAAAACAGAAGTTAGGGCATTTCTTAGATGCCTTCTTGGTTTTGATATTGGTATGGTATGGTATGATATTGGTATGGATGATGACAATTAAGGGGCACATTATTAATTTGTACATCATTATAAACAAATCTTAACAAACCGCATTTACATCACATGATTTATATTTCAAAAGCAAACGTTGCAATCTGGTCCGAACATGTAACAATGTAGAACTATCTTTCTTATTTTGCTACATGTTAATATTTTCAGGAAAGTTCTGAAGGGGAAAAATCCAGTAAATATAACCATACATGATTTATATTTCAAAAGCAAACGTTGCATTCTGGTTACATACATGTAGACATTTCTTTTTCTTTTGCTACATGTTAATTTTTTCAGGAAAGGTCTGAAGGGGAAAACATCCAGTAAATGTAACCACGTTGAGGATAAGACTCCATTATGGGCTTAGCATAGGAAGTGAGTCAGAAATTATGTCTGTTTTAAGGGCAAATGTGAGAGAACTTGGACACATTGGTGTAGACATGGTTTACAATGTCCTTTCAAACCTTTCCCTGACATATTAGATACAGTCAAAATGCTTTGTATTTATATCTACTCATTCATAATTATTCTCATTGTAATAATCACCTCAAGAGATATTGCAAATCCCACCACCATTAATATACCACAACAAAGTTTCATGAAACAAATCAAAATAACTGTAGTTACACATAGCATTTGATGCAATTGAAAGACAAATTGGCTAAAGTTTTCAATTAATTCACATTTACATTAACAAAGTATGATTATATCATTACACAATAACTCAAGAATAACATAACTTCCCAGATTACTTCCCGAAAATAATTTCACATCAGGCATTTGAAATGTTTTGTGCATGTTGGCAAGTTTCAAGTTCATTTCATTTCAAAATATGGTTTTAATGGATCCAAATAAGCAATATGTGTATCATTCAGAAAATTAAAAAAAAATCCTAATTAAACAAAAACATTAATTTCCAGATGGTATAATGAATATAATGACTTGCTGATAAATTCAAACAAATATTATCAAGATATGACAATCAGGGTAACTTAATACCAACAAACAATTGTAGTAATGTTTCCTAACAAGCAAAATAATAGTCAGCTTATTAACACCAGGAGACAAAAACATCTAGATTTTTACAATTTAAAGATATAAACAAAAATGACAATGGTCTGGATTAATACAGCGTTTTGTGAATGCCCTACATCTCTATTTGGACAACACTGGAAATAATATGTGAAATGTTGAGTGTGTTTTACCTGAGCAGGAGTTCATAACTAAACTAAAACAAAGAATAGCGACATTTTTGTTTAGATATTGGAGTGTGTAAAGGATAATTTTGATACATGATATCCCACAGCTAGCTACATGTAGATGTATACAGTGTGAGTCAAAAAAAAAATTACACCTAGAAAAATGCTAATAATTTTAAGAATCATTTATGAAAAGTAAATTATTATACACCATATGAAAGAGTGTTTCTTCCCAAATCGTTGGGTACCATTTTGGGAGGTATGTGTTCACGCTTGGATAAATAGGAGGCATTGTTTGCGAGAGTGCAAAAATCGACTTGCGCCAAATAATGCTTATGTGATGTTTGAATAAAACAATTGGGATTTCGGTATTAATTCGGTCTTTGCAGATCCAAATAACATCCCTACCAAAATTAATCATGTCACACATATCAAAACACACACAGAGTCACACTCAATAAGTCACACAAACACACGCACCACCTCGCACATACACATACACACACACACACTTGGAAATGGAAGTCTTCTTGGACCCTTCTTCTTTGAACAGACAGTGAATGGGGAGCGCTATCTAAGAATGATAGATGATCAGGTTGTCCCGACTCTGGATCAGATGGCACGATTTAGGCGTCAGAGAAACGGTCCTTTCAGGCACCTTTGGTGGGCACAATATGGTGCCCCTGCTCACAGGACAAGGATTGTGATGACCAGGTTGAGAGAACTCTTCGGGGACAGGATCATCGCTCTGAACGAACCTGTGGAGTGGCCACGTCGATCCCCGGACCTAACACCGCTTGATTTTTTCGTCTGGGGTTACCTCAAGTCTCGGGTGTACCAGAGCCCACCTGAGAACCTCAACGACCTACGAGAGAGGGATCAGGATTGAGAGCGAAGCACTTGGGATAGACAGGCGCATGCTTCGTCGAGTGTTTCAGGAGATGCTCCATCGCGCTAGAAAGTGCATCGAAAGGGACGGAGGTCATGTCGAGGAGTAGATGAACGGACAGTTACTTGCTGGTCAAAAATGAAGCTTCAAAGGATCCATGATGATAAGCATTTGAATTAAAATTATCATCGTAATTATGATGATCGTTAACAATTTGAAGATCAAGTAAAAAATAAAGTTTGACAAAGCATATTGAAACAGAATGTTTTGTACATGCGTATTTTACTCCAAATGAACACCATTAATTATCATATGTTTGTGTGTGTGCGCGTGTGTTAGGGTAGTTGTGTTAGTGTGTGTGTTTCATATGTGCGTGTGCGTGTGTGTGTGTGTAACTTTGCTACTGAAAAAAGCATCTGCAATGCATCTCATTTCATACATTCAATTCATTCTCTCACTTTAATACTTTGGCGCAATTCGATTTTTGCACTCTCGCAAACAATACCTCCTGTTCATCCAAGCGTGAACACATACCACCCAAAAATGGTACCAAACGATTCAGGATAAATCACTCTTTTATATGATGTATAATACTTCACTGTTCATAAATTATTTTTTAAATTATTAGTAATTTCCTAGGTGTAAAGTTTTTTTTGACTCACACTGTATATCTTCAAAAATATATAAAGTGAGCCAAAGAATATGAAATGAGAGATAGATAACACTATTCAGAGAGGTAGCAGATGTAATGATGAAACACATACAAATGGAAAGAGAGTGTGGAGACTGGAGAGAGTGTATATCCCATTCTATATTAACAATAAAATGAGCATCGGGGGGATAGCAGGTACTGCACAAGTGAAGAATTTTAGTATTCTGTTCATTCTAGGAAGTTTCTTTGAAGAGTGCAAGACAAATTCCAGTATGTCTCTCACTCTCTTTTCAATGCTTTTCTTTGAAATTAATATCATGGAATTTGAGACAAGAAGTGAGACTGAGAGCTAAAAACTAGAGGTAGAACAAAACTACACGTAATTAAAGCAGCTTGTAACCTGAGAGAAACAATAAGTATTTTGACTATTTAAACAAGCATCTGAACATGTTTGGTCCCATGTACTTTCATTGCCTTTCAATGAACACAAGATATCAAAAACATACACAGGTGATGAGAGATTTAGCTCTGGGAAACCCCATTACACGTTAGGAAATGTCAAACAGAGCTGTGGTAAAAATGAAAAAAACATATTTCAAAAGCTGAGATATTCAACGTCCTTCTGGTTCAGACAATAGGACAATAACGTGACTAATCAGAACCCCTTGTAAAATAAAATGAGTTAAAGCCCTTCTGGTTCTCACTACAAGATAATAAACTAACCCAATAGACACCGTTTACCATTTAGAATCGATGAGAGTTCTCCCTTGATAAACGTAGGAACTACAGGGTGTACAAGCAAATTATTTACATATCTGACAAAAACACCTTTGGAAATTTCAAAAGAGGTCTGGCTAAAAAGAAACATAAATAAATCACAAAATTAAAATCTAAGAAGAAATATAACTTTTACTCTCAAAGTCAAGAGAGTGCCCCCATAGACAAAAGGAAAATTTATTCTTGATAACCATACAAGATCTCTACAAAATCATGTGGTTTATATATTTACCATGTGTCACCTGATACCTACATATATGATCATACAGTAGTAAGGTTCACACAACAATCAGTCAACTTGAAGTTAAGGTCATGGTTATAAACTTTGAATTCATCTTGTAGTTAGAGACCATCCAAAAGCACTTGACCATACAAATCTTTTGAGTTAACTTGAATTTACAAACCAAGACAGAGCTTCAGGTTAATAGCCCCATAACTATAAGCAGCAGGGGGGTCCATGACGACGCAATTAACATGGAGGATAAGCCAGCATATAGTTTAAAATAATTCTCTCCCCAGCTTGTACTACTGTAGTTGACTATGAATACTCATTATTTCAGTCCCGTGTGAACCCTCATCGTCATGGTTAATGGATTGTGGGTCAAGGTTTCACAAGGTTACGTGGGAACATAGCTACATGTACATGTATCTTTCTACCAGCATAATGCATGGCATTCAATTACACAACATTGATTGAAGAGGTATGTTTCACAAGGTTACGTGTGAAAGTAGCTACATGTATCTTCCTACCAGCATTATATGCATGGCATTCAATTACACAACATTGATTGAAGAGATACTACAAGGACTCCTATTATGTCTTGTACATAAGTAGCTTATAATAACATATCCTCATTTCCTTTGCAATATTGAAGAACATGATTGAGAATAGACGATGAGAATTATATTACATGTACACCAGAGTACATTTGTTTAGAAACACAGAATTCTGGCTATTTCTTATTTCAATATTGCACATAGTCAGATATTCATTATTTTTGTCAAAATTATCATATTCCGATTTCATGTATATAAATCAATTAATCAAATCAATCATTGTTCCCATATATGAATTAAAATTACACTTGATTGTTTACGCTCATAACTGTACAGAAAATTTGTTAAATCTAGTCATACTCTTTATCCCTAACCTTTAAAAATACAAGGTAAAGTACTTTTTTTTAAGATTGATTTTAAACATTTAACCTATAAATACGGTACAAACAATTTTTTTCAGGTGATTGGTACATTTGAATATTTTGGGCTTTCAGACGTAAATTTAGTTGTAGTCGGATCACAAAAGAGTGCAGTGACCATTATACTCCAGAGTCCAGACACATTAAGTCAATTTTGCAGGATGACTGGGGTCTTTTGGGGTCTTTTTCTTCAATCACACCATAAGCTGAAGATCAAAGTCTATGTTTGCACAGGTCACAAACTACTGAACATCAGACTAAACCCATATGAAGAACACAATCACAAATGATATGTGCTACTAACGTACGATTAGTACACTGTGACTAACTATATAGCCAATTAACCATGTAGGCCTATACACCCAACACTCTCATCAACTCTATATTAAACATAGATGTATATCTATACACTAATAACAGCTTACAAGTTACAACCCTCTAGAAGAAAAACACTTTAAATCAAAGATCATCATAATCATTCAATAATTATACCCAAATATTGTCTTTTATCAGCTTTTATTACATCTTGTAATTTTGTGCAATGATTTTTCCTTGTACCATTTTTTCGTTTTTTGTATCATTGATGAGTGTTTTGTGCGCTTCAGAGTTTGGATGCCATTAAAAAGCAGCTTTGTGCACACCACTGCACAACAGCTTTGATGCAAACATGAATATTGATTTCTTCTGTTCATGTGGAATAATTTGTTCAGTTCTATAAAAAATACAACCCTTTAGGCTGTGAACCTTCAGAAGATTGTACACATTTAATATATTGAGAGCAAGAAGGGTATTCCTTGACTTTGGTGGTCCAACAATGGCCTTTTGCTTCTCGAGGAGGCGCGATATCTCAGTCAGTAGCGCAGTGGTCTCGTAATCCGGTGACCGGGTTCGAAACCAAGGCGATGCGCTAGTGCCCTTTGCTAAGGCATTAAATCTCATTACTTACAAGCATTTATGCTTTCTTAGCAGTCAGGTAAAATAACCACCACCACCACCACCAATGTCAATGGTACTGAACATTACAAACCAAGTAAATGATGAATAAAACAGAAAAAGGTGTCTATCTTTGAACAAATACAAAGTTCTATAAGTACAAAGTCCCATTATTTCAGAATATGGCTCTTTTCCACAACAGCTTTCCAACCAATATGGAAATAAAAATACAGCATAACATGTATTATTTACCATGGAACATCTATTAAAAGTAAAATTAGGAAGCCTCCTTTTTAAAATCCTGTGAGATATATTCCTCTCCATGAAGTGCTACATTGTTTATTCACATGATATGAACTTCTCAATTTGCAACAATGAATCAATTATAAAGTGAGATTAGATTGTATTGATTAAATAGCAAGGTGCATTGAATATTTCATTTTTCAGATTTACAGCATCTTGGATCTTGCCATCTTGAATGCAGTGTATCAATTATCTTCATGATTAATCATCGGCATAGCATACAAATATATATAAAAGAAGTAAAATAACCATTTAAATAGTTGCTGCCTGACTGGATCCATAGGGTAAAGGTGTACATGCTTCAATAGCTGAGAGCTTAGAGCATTAACCCACAAACATTCACACAGACTTAATACCCTTCTGATAGTAGGCCGTGACCAGATATGATGCAGTAACTACTCCTATAAAAAGGTGCTAAAAATATTACGTGGAAATGAATTGCAAGACAAGATTTTGTGGTGGCAAATATTCTGAGTATGTGGAACAACGGTCTTACATTTGTACATATGACAGATTTTATGCAGGATATGTAAAACTTGTTTTTCTTTCGATAGGGGGGTTTTGTGGAAGAGGTTACTGCATCATTTCTGGTTGGGGCTGTCATAACACTCTGTATGTGTATCTGTTTGCAAGATACCTGCTCAAGGCCTGCTCAAGGCGAATTCAATAAGAGGAATTAAGACTCAGAGATGTATCTTGGCATAAGCAAGACCATCTGCCAGCATCTGCTTACCATTCTTAAAATTAATCCATCCTTGCCAGAGCACGCCATGGAAGCATCCGTTATAATTCACCCATTCCACATGATTTCCAGCTTGCTCTAAACGCTTAGCGTACATGATCCCATCATCACGGATACAATCAAACCCGCACGTTGCGATAAAACTGTCTGGCATTCCACGGAGGTCATCCCGCATCAATGGGTCGTGTCTGGGATCCATGTATACATCCCTAATCTTCTCCCACAATACATCACTGCCCGTGTTGTTGGGCGGCGGCTGGTAAAAATCTGGAATGAGCTCTTTTGGGATGAGACTATGATTGATGTTTTTCTGGTAGCGCTTTGTCTGCTTGAACGAGGGGGCTGTGTGGTTATTGGACGTGACTTGACCCATGAACTCAAGGTCCGCCTTTCCAAAGTGGTACATGCTCCCCAACCACGCGAGCGTCTGATGCGTCAACATCCCGTCGTTGCCAAAAAGCGCCGAACATTTCTGGTGAGAGGGTGTCTGGAAGTCGTACATTTGTGTCCCAGGGTAAAATAGGACCTGGACCTTAATGTTCGGCAGGTCTGGATCATCATACACCTGTTGGGCTATGACCGTTGCTAGGTAACCACCTGCGCTGTCACCCGATACAGCCACTCGGCTGGCATCCACTTTGAAATCGCTTGCATGAGTCAATAGATATCTGGTTGCTTTCATCGAGTCTTCTATTTGAGCAGGAAACTGATATTCTGGAATCTTCCGGTACCTGGAAAAGAAGTGGAGAAGAAAATATTGTATACTGAAATGCAGTTACTTTTTTTAATAATTTACTGCTCAACATTTAATAATAATAATAATAATAATTGGATTTATATAGCACCTTTTCCAAAGGTTACAAGGCGCTGCTCTATTAGACTTTCAACAATTTAAGAGGAGTTGTACAGGTAAGTTTTTTATTCGATTTTTGAAGAAATCTAGTGAAGTACCGTTTCTTAAGAAGGAGGGGAGTTTTGTTCCATTATATTAAATAAACATCATTTAAACTATTTAAATTACTACAATCCAAAGATAATTTAGAATTAAAGCCATTGCAAATGCATTTAATATGAAAATGAAAATGAAATAGTCTCAGACAAGTTTCTAATAATGATCAAGTGACTTACTCCACAGACACGAGGACAATGTCTAATTTCTCAGCCATCTGACGAGTAAGACGATCATACACATCTATGGGGGTGATAAGAAGAAAACAAAAAATGAAATATGGATATGATGAAATTAAATGCTTCTTTTACAGCATTACTGCAGTGTATACATGTGTATATGTACTTTCATCTCAATGTCCTCATCAACGTAAACTATCATTTTTCCAATGACCATAACCACTAATTACTGTATATGAATTTTCATTCATTTTACATTAATCTCACTTTTATCACAATCATACATGTATGTAATAATGCGTACATGTAACTGGTATTTGCAGGTCGGGCAAGTGGCAACTTCTAGTAAATACATCCAGTCATTTATCTCCTTTACTATTATGAAGTTCAACTTTCCTGTCATTATAATTGAGTAATACAGAATTCTCATAGCAACCTATACAGTCAATGTATTTTTATTCTTTCTTTTATTTCTACATGGGGTGAAACACGAAACCAGCAAGACCTATCCTTGATATCTTGTTTTTGTTGTGGCTCAATGTGGGGGGGGGGGGGAAGAGAGAGTGAACCCTACTTTTTTCTCTTTTTTTTTTGGGGGGGGGGGGGCAGGGGGGTGAGGAGGGGCATAGATAAAACACAGATAAAGGGTGTGTTTCAAATTCTAAAACACCCTGATTGTGCCAAGGGGGTGTTTGGACCCCCCCCCCCCCCCCCCGATATTTCAATGCTACCAATGCTTACCAATATTTGCAAATGCCAAGCCACCCCCATGCATGAATACCATGGCTGGAGTTGCCTCCTCTTTCCTCTCAATCGGCTCATAGAGACGAACTGTGACCCCATCAAAGTTCATGACCTTTGACCTAATGTTAGAGCCTGAGATGAGTTCCTTTGGTCGATGCTTTCTGTACATTCCTCTGTATGTATCAATAAAGGTCTGGTTGCGGCTTGCGATTCGGTACTTTACAAAAGCCTGCAGAATGAGAAGAAATCATTAATAATAATACTAATGATGATTATGATGATAATAATGATGATAACAAAATAATGATAATGATTACAAATTACAATAAGAACGATTATTATAATAAAAATTAAAATAATAATAATAACAATAATAATAACAATAGTCATAATATCAAATAATATTACTACTAATTATGATGATGATGATGATGATAATGACAATGATAATAATAAAAATATTAGTAGAACTAATGATATTAATGATATAAATAAAGATATAAATAATGGTAATAATAATAAAAATAATGATGATAATAATAATAATAATGATAAAAATGATTATAATAATAATATCAATAATGATTTAAAAATACTACTACAAAAAATGATAATTACAGAAATTCTAATAGCAATTAGGTGTAATCAATAATAATTTACAAAAGCCTGGTAAATGAAAAAACTAACATTTTTGTTCGGATTTATAATGACAAAATTTGATGAACTGTGTCCTCCATATTTTGAACTGAAGATTGCTATAAAAATAAATGCTCAATTTGTTCCTTTTTTCATGCAGCCATATATAGAGGCAACTGAAACCAGTTTGTAATTGTTTGTATATAAGTTATCTTTTTATTGTTTATTTTATACAGATCAATTGGCTAGCTAGCTATAGAGCTAGTGACTACATGTACTTTTTATTAGCAAGTTATATAATATATATTATTATCATCATTAGGCCTATATTATCATTATTATTAATATATATTGTTATATTTATTATTATTATTATTAATATAATTATTATTATCATTGTATTATACTATTAAAATACTACTTCTTCTAGAAATGCTTATATCATCATCATTATCATCAATTAATTATCAATTATAATCAGTGACAATGCTTGTTCGTACAGCGGCAATTTATTAGCCAAATCATTGGACTCCATTATGACATTTGTATGGCAAAGAATTCTTATGGGTTATGTTTGTTTACTTAACAATATCATGTGCCGGTACTCGTACAACATCAAAGGGCGTACTCACGCGATACGGGACAATGTCATTCAATGTCACTGATAAACACAAAACATTAACCGTATGCACTGATCACCATAGTGCATGTCGCCATAGCGATTAATTTTCTTACCAGAACTCGTGTAATTTTCGCCACACCAAGAACCAGCCGGTATTTCCATGGCTCCGAGAGGCCCTTCGGTACAGGAGGATGAAAGAGGTACCCAGATAGCGCTCCTAAAATGAGAACACCGATGATAACATAGCGATAAGCACCCATCTTGACACTCGGAGTCAACTTTGGAATTATGCCAGCGCCAGCGCAGCTACTATATACTGTGTGCGACACACCACGTTCGTTCACTATACGTGAGGTCTATGAATAGAGCTTGAGATAAAAATGCACAGTATGTATGATCATGAAGCGCCAGATGATACACATTCAGCATAATGTGTGTGTGATATTATTGCATGCTCGATTGGATAGCGAAGAAAAATGTAAACACAGACAATATTTGACGTAGATGGCGGTCTTTAATTTTCAGTTGGAGAAGTATTAAAGGGAGTGGGTAGTCAGTTTCCATGTGCAGAAGGTCGTAATTCGCTGACACCAGACTTGGTGGAAATACCATTAATGGGAGTACAAATCTGCACACAGCAAACCCGTTGGCCCGTCAAGAATTACCCCCTAGTCTCTCGGAGCATGCTCGGAGATTTCTCGGGCGAAGGAAAAGCAAAGCATTACATAAGGTCTAATGGTCATAAAACTCAAGGCTAACCCTGGTGATTGACAACACCTGTTATTGGGTAAACACTCGAACGGTGTCGAATTCCCCATGAGAGCTGACTTCTATGTGACTTTAAGCAGCACATTACATGGGATATTGCAGTAGAAGAAGAGAGCCCTCTCGATGGTCCTAATTGTCAAATCGTTAAGTCCAACAACTCGCCGTCTTTGTTTCTCTCACCTCTCTCTCTCTCTCTCTCTCTCTCTCTCTTTCTTTTTCTCTCTCCTTATTTCTCTTTCTCCTTCTTTCTTTCTCTCTCTCTCTCTGTATCTCCCTCAATTAAAAAGTACAAGAGAAATAAATGATGGAATTGTGCAGTGCTTTGTACCAAAATGCGTTATATCTGGATATCATGGACAGACTTATGCACAAAATACAATATCAGAATGATATTATATGAAACATATAAACATTGGACATTAGCAGATTTATGCATAAATATCCTATCTTAGTATGCTATCATTAAAATATATGTATGCAATAAACATGCGCCATTAAGATTAATTTATTATGGGCGTTCCCAACTCAAGCTATGCTTTCCGGGTTTTCGCCTCCCTCCGTATCTGAATTATTTACTGTATACTCTATGTTGAAATAATTGTTACATATATCTTGTATATATACATTGTGTTTCATATTGTACTGTTGTGAAGGAAATAAATGTTAATAAATGCAAAATAAAAATTCAAATCATTTTATTCTTGAAAATCAAATAAAACATCAGAGTGTACATTCGTAAATAATTACATTTGAACAAGAAAATGAGGACAACAAAAAGTATACACTTGAAAATAGGCAGCCTCGAGATTATTACATTGATGTGCAGACTTATGCACAAAAACTAAAAACTATGATATGACGCCATACGAAATGCCAATACAAGAGACATTTAACCTGTGTAGACTGATTAATTCCCCAAAATCTAATCTCAGTTTAATATCATACGAAATATATTTATACATTAGACATTAAAATGATGATGGGCAGGCTAATACAAACAAATTCATTTTCAGTATGATATCATATGAAATATATATATGCAATGAGCATTCACCATTATGACGGTGCAGACTTATATACACACAAAAAAATCCAATCTCATGCAGTATGATATCATTTAAAATATATTATAACTACATTGAACATTAAACATTATGATGCGCAGAATAATACACACAAATCATAATAATAATAACTTTTATTTACCCAGGGTAGCCACTTCAGTTATGAAACTGCTCTTCCAGCGGGCCCTGCGTAACATAACATGTTATTACTACCCTTCTTCAATCTAATATGCTGAGCGCCTAGCTAGAAGGCAGAAGGTCCCATTGTTATAAGTCTTTGGTATGACTCGGCCGGGGTTCGAATCCACGACCTCCCGTTCATGAGGCGGGCGCTCTAACGACTGAGCCACCATGCAATCTTAGTATGATATCCTATGAAACATATATGCATAAGATATTCACCATTATAATGTGCATACGTATTCACACAATTCTAAGCTCCACGTGAAATCATGTGAAATATATATGCATTGAACATTAACCGCTGTTATAATGTGCAGACTTATGCACAATAATCCGTGCTTAGTATGATATGCAGACTTATAATAATCTCAACTCAACATTCGGATATGATATTATACGCGGTGTTTAAGTATCAATTTAAGTATGATATCATATTAAATATATATTATATATATTTAATATATATATACATGTATATATACATTGGACCAATGCTTTAATGTGCACACTTTAATATGCACAAATAGCTAAGTTCAGCATGATTTAATATCAAATTTATACATTGAACAATGATTATTATGATGTCCAGAATAATGCACAAAATCCAATTTGAGTACGATATCATATGAAATATATATGCATTTGACATTCACCCTTATAATGTCCAGACTTATGAACAAAAAATCTAAGCTCAGTATGATATGATAGGAAATATACATCGATTAGACATTCACCATTATGATTTGCAGACTTATGCATCGTAATCCCAACTCAAAATTAAGATATGATATTATACGAGGTGTAAATTGGACATTCAACATGTGCAGACAATATGCACAAAGATCCAATCTCAGAATGATATAATAACACATTTATATATATATATACATCGAACAATAACTATTATGATGTCCAAACTTATACTCAATAATCCGAGCTTAGTATAAAGTCATGTGATATATTGCACAATCACCATTATGATTTGCAGACTTATGCATCGAAATCTGAACTTAACAATAAGATATGATATTATACGAGGTGTAAATTGGACATTCAACATGTGCAGACTTATGCACAAATAGCTAATTTCAGCATGATTTCATATCATATATATATATATATATATATACATCAAACAATAATTATTATGATGTGCAGACTAATGCACAAAAATCCAATTTTAGTACGATATCATATGAAATATATATGCATTTGACATTCACCCTTATAATGTGCAGACTTGTGAACATAAGCTCAGTATGAAATGATAGGAAATATACATCGATTAGACATTCACCATTATGATTTGCAGACTTATGCATCGTAATCTGAACTCAACATTAAGATATGACATTATACGAGGTGAAAAATGTGCAGACTTATGCACAAAGATCCAATCTCAGAATGATATAATAACACATTTATATATATATATATACATCGAACAATAATTATGAAGATGTGCAGACTTATACACAATAATCAGAGCTTAGTATAAAATCATGTGATATATATATATATATATATTGCACATTCACCATTATGATTTGCAGACTTATGCATCGTAATCTGAACTCAACATTAAGATATGATATTACACGAAATGTAAATTGGACATTCAACATGTGCAGACTTATGCACAAATAGCTAAGTTGAGCATGATTTCATATCAAATATATATATATACATCGAACAATAATTATTATGATGTGCAGACTTATACATAATAACCCGAGCTTAGTATAAAATCTTGTGATTTATATATATATATATATATTGCACATTCACCATTATGATTTGCAGACTTATGCATCGTAATCTGAACTAAACATTAAGATAAAATATTATACGAGGTGTAAATTGGACATTCAACATGTGCAGACTTATGCACAAATAGCTAAGTTGAGCATGATTTCATATCAAATATATATATATACATCGAACAATAATTATTATGATGTGCAGACTTATACATAATAACCCGAGCTTAGTATAAAATCTTGTGATTTATATATATATATATATATTGCACATTCACCATTATGATTTGCAGACTTATGCATCGTTATCTGAACTCATCATTAAGATATGATGTTATACGAGGTGTAAATTGGACATTCAACATGTGCAGACTTATGCACAAATAGCTAATTTCAGCATGATTTCATATCATATATATATAAATATATATATAATATACATAGAACAATAATTATTATGGTGTCGGACTAATGTACAAATATGCAATTTTAGTACGATATCATATGAAATGCGTATGACATTCACCCTTATAATGTGCAGAATTATGAACATAAGCTCAGTATGATATAATAGGAAATATACATCGATTAGACATTCACCATTATGATTTGCAGACTTATGCATCGTAATCTTAACTCAACATTAAGATATAATATTATACAAGGTTTAAATTGGACATTCATCATGTGCAGACTTATGCACAAATAGCTTAGTTTAGCATGATTTCATATCAAATATATATATATATATATATACATCGAACATTAATTATTATGAAGTGCAGAATAATGCACAAAATCCGAGCTTAGTATAAAATCATGTGAGATATATATATATTGCACATTCACCATTATGATTTGCAGTCTTATACATCGTAATCTGAACTCAACATTAAGATATAATATTATACGAGGTGTAAATTGGACATTCAACATGTGCAGACTTATGCACAAATAGCTAAGTTCAGCTTGATTTCATATCAAATATATATATACATCGAACAATAATTATTACGATGTGCAGACTTTAATATACACAAAAATCCGAGCTTTGTATAAAATCATGTGAAATATATATATATATATATTGCACATTCACCATTATGATTTGCAGACTTATGCATCGTTATCTGAACTAAACATTAAGATATGATATTACATGAAATGTAAATTGGACATTCAACATGTGCAGACTTATGCACAAATAGCTAAGTTGAACATGATTTCATATCAAATATATATATATATACATCAAACAATAATTATGAAGATGTGCAGACTTATACACAATAATCCGAGCTTAGAATGAGATCACATGAAATATATACATTAGACATTCACCATTATGATGTGCAGACTTATACACAATAATCCGAGCTTAGAATGAGATCACATGAAATATATACATTAGACATTCACCATTATGATGTGCAGACTTATACACAATAATCCGAGCTTAGAATGAGATCACATGAAATATATACATTAGACATTCACCATTATGATGTGCAGACTTATACACAATAATCCGAGCTTAGAATGAGATCACATGATATATATACATTAGACATTCACCATTATGATGTGCAGACTTATACACAATAATCCGAGCTTAGGATGAGATCATATGAAATATATACATTAGACATTCACCATTATGATGTGCAGACTTATACACAATAATCCGAGCTTAGAATGAGATCACATGATATATATACATTAGACATTCACCATTATGATGTGCAGACTTATACACAATAATCCGAGCTTAGGATGAGATCACATGAAATATATACATTAGACATTCACCATTAAGATGTGCAGACTTATACACAATAATCCGAGCTTAGAATGAGATCACATGAAATATATACATTAGACATTCACCATTATGATGTGCAGACTTATACACAATAATCCGAGCTTAGAATGAGATCACATGAAATATATACATTAGACATTCACCATTATGATGTGCAGACTTATACACAATAATCCGAGCTTAGAATGAGATCACATGAAATATATACATTAGACATTCACCATTATGATGTGCAGACTTATACACAATAATCCGAGCTTAGAATGAGATCACATGATATATATACATTAGACATTCACCATTAAGATGTGCAGACTTATACACAATAATCCGAGCTTAGAATGAGATCACATGAAATATATACATTAGACATTCACCATTATGATGTGCAGACTTATACACAATAATCCGAGCTTAGAATGAGATCACATGAAATATATACATTAGACATTCACCATTATGATGTGCAGACTTATACACAATAATCCGAGCTTAGAATGAGATCACATGAAATATATACATTAGACATTCACCATTAAGATGTGCAGACTTATACACAATAATCCGAGCTTAGGATGAGATCATATGAAATATATACATTAGACATTCACCATTAAGATGTGCAGACTTATACACAATAATCCGAGCTTAGAATGAGATCACATGAAATATATACATTAGACATTCACCATTATGATGTGCAGACTTATACACAATAATCCGAGCTTAGAATGAGATCACATGAAATATATACATTAGACATTCACCATTATGATGTGCAGACTTATACACAATAATCCGAGCTTAGAATGAGATCACATGAAATATATACATTAGACATTCACCATTATGATGTGCAGACTTATACACAATAATCCGAGCTTAGAATGAGATCACATGAAATATATACATTAGACATTCACCATTATGATGTGCAGACTTATACACAATAATCCGAGCTTAGAATGAGATCACATGAAATATATACATTAGACATTCACCATTATGATGTGCAGACTTATACACAATAATCCGAGCTTAGAATGAGATCACATGAAATATATACATTAGACATTCACCATTATGATGTGCAGACTTATGCACAATAATTCGAGCTTAGGATGAGATCATATGAAATATATACATTGAACATGCACCATTAAGATGTGCAGACTTGTGCACAAAAACTACTAAAATATGATATGTCGTCATACGAGATCTCAATAAAATAGACATTTAACATGTGCATATTTATTTATTCCTCAAAATGTAGTCTCAGTATGAAATCATTTTAAATACATATACATGTATATATACACATTGGACATGAAACATTATGATTTACAGACTAAACAGAAAAATCCAATCTGAGTATGATATCATATAAAATATATATGCATTGGACATTCACCATTATAATGTGCAGACTATTGCACAATAATCTCAACTCAACATTGAGATATGATATTAAACGAGATTTAAATTGGACATTCAACATCATAATGTGCAGACTTATGCACAAAGATCCATAGTAAGATATCATATACAATACATTATACTTTCACCATAATGATGTACAGACTTATGCATAGATATATAAACTCAACCCTGAGATATGATTTCATATGAAATCTAAATACACTAGATATTTAACCCGTAAGGACTTTTGCACACATTCCAATCTCAGTATGATATAATATGAAATATATATATATGCAATGAACAATCTCCATTATGATGTGCAGACTTATGCACAAAATATCCAATCTAAGTATGATATCGTATGAAATATATATATATATATATATATATATACAGACATTAAACATTATGCAGTGCAGACTAATATACACAAATCCAAGCTTAGTATGAAATCATATGAAATATATATGCATTGGACATTCACCCTTATGATGTGCAGACTTCTTCACATATATATAAACTTAACACTGATATAATGATATCGTATGGAATACAAATGCATTGTATATTCAACATCTGAGGACTTATGCACATATATCCAATTTCAGTATGATATCATATAGAATACATTGAACTTTTACCATTACGATGTGCAGACATATGTTCAAAAATCTAATAAAATCAACGTTGAAATGTTGTATTAAACGAGGCCTTACTACATTGGACCTTAAAAATGTGCAGACTTATTCACACAAATCTAAACTGAATGTCACGAAACGATAGTAATCCGAATACAATGGTCATTCTCAATATGATGGTTCACGTTTACTATTATTGGCCATAGGTTTGGGTTATAATATGATTGTGTATTACCAGAAGTGGTAATGTGAGCCTAACTTGTTTCACGAAAGTTAAACATATTGGATATACAAGAGGGACTGAGCTGCTTGATGGCTTAAAGCTTTAAACGTGCAATATATTCTTTCTTTTGACTCTGCATTTCAGCCCCGTACGTTTCTTGTATGCTATTCTCACAGTCTCTTATACTGTTCATCGTCAGTTCGTGAGGACATGATACGGGATTCGACACATGTGTAACCATGTCCTTAAATAATATGCATTATATATTCGGAGCAATTTAGGCCTATGGTTATTTCGATGGTCAGTAGTTGTTTATTGTATTAATGCCGATGATTATCTGATGTTCAGTAGTTATCAAAGGTACTATGTCCCATTTGCAGGCCAAAAAATTAAAAGGTTAAATTCCAACCGCATTTGAAAAATAATACTAATTTAGAACTTCCCTAAAAAAAAGGGGGGGCTTGAAAATGTCTTTAAGTGGGAAAATAACGACTATTAGTTGTCGAATCGACTTAAGAGCTATAGCTATAGAGCTATAGAGCTATAGAGCCAGTAAGTAATAGTCTGATTTTCAGACCATTGTACCATAGGGTCGTACGTTTTATGCTGCGCAAAGATTCAATCAGTTCAAATTTGGCCATTACAAGATTGAAGTGGGTTATTGATGTTATGTATGTTATTACCAAAGAAGAAAAAGCCAGTCAGTCACTAAATAGTGTCTGACAGTAAAGTCTAGCAAGTAAACAGGTTTCCTTGCATAATTTGAATATTAGGACACTGCTAACGTTTAAACTTCACAGAAAGGACATACATGACATATTCATAATTCCTGCAAAGTTCTACAGAATTTGATGTTGGCTGCAAAAGGGACATAGTATCTTTAAATGTATTTAGGAATATGCTTATCGGATGGTCAGTAGTTATTAATTATCAGTAGTCAGTAGTTATGATTGCCTGATGGTCAGTAGTTTTTAAGAATACTTAGGCCTACGATTATCTGATGGTCAGTAGTTATTAAATTGTTATTGGTTTCCTAACACTCCATTGACAGCCCAGAGATATATTTTCATAATTTCTTAATTATAGTGCAATTGTGCATGCACCATTTAGGTGAAAAG
>JAVYIG010018173.1:0-22062 GCA_035222895.1 Strongylocentrotus droebachiensis
ATAAATGGGAAATAAGAATCTGCTAAACAGAGCAAAAGAAACATACCAATAAGAGACAAGACATTGCAGAGTCAACTGTAAAATAGTTTGTAGGGCAAACCAGTGTGGAATTCCAATTTTCTACTTTTTAAAGTCAATTGTGCTATCTGGCATTTTGCTTGAGGTAATGTGAGCACAAATACAAAACACATTTGAAACTAATTTGTAAATTTCTCTTTAGAATTAATCCAGTGAGATGGATAAACAGAATACACCTGTGGATATGATATGTTGATGTCACTTTGAGTGACTCATTATGTGTAATTTGCTGTTTGTTTACATGTCGGTGGAGAAAACATGTACAGAATTTGTGAAATTAAAATGAGGTCATTTGGCAAATTATGTAATACAGCTTGGACATAATGACCGCACTTCTAATAACCCCCAATTACTCAAAAGTAGGTCTGGCATTTTACTTCAGATCGATTGCAGAAGGAGATAATTTGAAATACTAAAAATAGGAATCTCTATAAGTACTTGAAAAGCAGCAATTTGTTGAGCCCTCACCATACATGTAATTACATATTTTCAAAGACTCGATCCTCTCAGCGATACCAAGTCTTACAACAGGAGTGCTTGCCTCTGCATATTTGTATTTGTAAATGAATAAGATCAGAGATATGTCGCCAAATTGATGATTGGAACACACTTTTGTATATCCAAATCTGACCTAGAATGGCAATAAATGATCGATTGAAAGAGAAGTAGCCGTAGGGTTAAGGCAAAAAGGGACCTGGAAGGCTGGAACATGTTATTATGTAAAGAATAACAATTACTGTACTTTGCATTTAAATTACTGTATTTTGTATTCTGTGTCAGTGGTTTGGGATGAACTAGTGGCTTTGAGATGGATTGAACCTCAAATTTGTCGTGGGTTGTGGTTTTCCCAAGCAATCAAAGGAAACAAATTTGACTCCGGGCATAGTGTATTTATTTTATAAGGACCTTGATTTATTCCATGAAATAAATGAAAACTTGGTTGAAGAAAGGGCAGGAAATGTAGAACATCTAAATCGATGAATTACCTAATTAGTTTGGTGATGAGACCCAAACTAAGCCTCAGAGTGATTATATGGAGAATTTGGAGATCTAATAAGTCTTTTGTTGATCAAGAGCCAGTAGGTAGTAAATTCTGTGGTTAAGTGTACATATATACATGTGTCATCGTCCTTGCTGCTCTTCTGATATGTATATACATGTAATGACAAAGCTACAATAAAGACCAATACTAACCTTGATTTTCTTATCATTCTATGCTCATTACTCAGCCAAAATCATCATGTGTCATTTATTTGCAATCTTGAACATTCAGTGTAAGTTTTGTTGGATTTTGTGAGAATTTATTTTCTATCATTACCAGAACTCGAGCTTATCTTTGAATTAATGGTTATTAAAAGTAATACATGTTATTATATGGAGATGTTAGAAATCCTCTGTTGAGAGTCAGAAGGTCATTGATTCTGTATTTCAGTATAGGAGTTAATGCCCTTCTGGCTTTGAATACATGTAGATAAAATAAAAGCGTACTAATCTTTGATGATGAACACCAAGTTGTATTGTGGCCTGTACAACTATAATGACATCACAGACTGTACTTAGTGTGAGTTTACATGTTTGTAGGTCCTTATGGTTGTATTAAATTTGCTTCTTGCAACAATCGCTCCATGGCAATTTTCAACACTCACCAAATTCTTAACTTCAACCCTGGACCCAACACTTTACCTAACCCTAACCCTTCTCTAAACTTAACTTAAAGAAACACACGTACAACCATTAATGCCCTAATTAACACTACAGGTAATATCTTTGATGAAAGAAACCGTGGAGCAATTGTCGCAAGAGCAAATGTCAAATCACCATAATTTGAACAAAGGCTAGGCTTTATACGCTTTTCCAGTTGAGACAGGAATCCCAAATTCTCTATGCTTTTAACTATTATGGTAATTTTGTTGTTTTCTCCTCGTTTCGACAAATCCCCTGCTCTTGGTGAGCATCTTGAAATAATATCCTGGGCGCAGAGGAATATATCTGGCCCAGTTTCCATCGGATCACCTTCCCTCATCCAATTTGTCAACTGTCCATCCATATTTATTTTTCAATCATACCATGGCTCCCTCTGAATCTCGGCTGACTTCAGATTTGCAGAATCTGACCCAGGAGATGACTATCGATTTCATCTCAATTCATCAGATTCTAAAACCATTCTGCATCTTCTGCAAGTTAGTTTTCCAGAAATTATGGAGGTGTACTGTGGGTATTATATAGCATCTTCCTCAGCATGATGATATTGTACAAATGCATTACTGGTACATATTCTGCATTTTCCTGAAGTTTGTTGCTGCCCGGCATTTGATTTTGCATCTTCCAAAGGTTATAGTTTTCTAGAAAGTTTCTTAGATGGTCTACTGCAGATATATCACTTTTTTATCGGCATTAGATTCTTTGTGAGGTTAATTTTGCGTAAGATTGACTGCATGGTCTGCTCATGTTGAGAGGTCTGGGAGATTCCAAATGAGGAACATGAGTGTACATCCTAAACTTGTAAAATAATTGTTACAAATAGTTGATGTTCCAGACTATGAATATTAAATAAGTTGTATCATTCTGGGGTTGGAGACTGCATGTTTCATGTTTCAACTAGAAATGTTTCATTTATGATGTGACCCTTTTGTAGTGAAAATTCACCATCAAAATATGCAAATAGTTGATGTCCCTGAATATGAATGTCACAGGTAAATCCTTGTTCACCTGCACCCAGTTCAGGGGTTTATTTTATACAGGAGATTTTAGTTAAAGAAACAAGAAAAACAAATAAGGATATCTCCACAGAGTAGTTTGAGTGAAAGATCCGAAAGAAAGGATTTATTAACACTTAACCTCAAAGGTAGGTTAAGCTACAAAATATCACTCATCAAAATAATAATTATAATACATAAAAACATGTATTGATAAACATATAATAGTTACATATATCAGCAAAATCTTTAGCCGACATGCAAGGCTTTCACAAACTAACAGTGAGAACTCTTAACATATACGTGCAAAATAACTTTACAAGGTTTAAAAGAAAGGGACTATAATTATCTTGAGGTATAAAACTATCAATCCTTCTGTTCTTCTTAGCCAGGGCGAAGAGCGTTGCCTTGGTAACAGGGGGACAGTCTAAACCAGTTCCGTTCGTCTAATACAGTAGGACTTTTAAGGGGCTGAACAGGGCGACGAATATCTGTTCAGGGAGGGTGACAACCAGGCGAAGAATACAATATTTAAAAGTAGAAGGAATAACAGTACAAGAATATGGTTCTTGTACTCTCCTAAAAATATGACTTGTCTCGCTGGTGTCCAAATTAGCTCTCCAATTATTAATACAACAATGATATTTTAATAAATGTAATTCTATAACCCGACATGAATAGAATGAATCGAAAGAGAGAGAGAGAGAGAGAGAAAGAGAGAGAGAGAGAGAGAGAGAGAGAGAAAGAGAGAGAGAGAGAGAGAGAGAGAGAGAGAAAAGAATGAGTTGAACACAACTAACTTAATAAACTTATTCACAACAAACTAAGAATAAAATATATACAAAGTAGTATAGAACACAACATAACTATGCTACAGAACATGAGCTCAACTGTACAACATTGTCATGAAATGATAAAGTAAAACCTAAGCTATTATATTCCAAGTCTCATCTCGACTGGAATATAATGTAAACGTTCAGAACATAACTAAACTTTGGCAAATTGAGTTAGGCCAAATTATTATGTTGATGAAATAACAATATATAACATCTTTCTTAGTGTAAATTAAGAATAATTATCAGGGCAGTATAACATACTGAAATAGAATATATCCTATTCTATTCTGACTGAATGTAAATCATTTCACTTCTTCTATCAAATAAAATACTACTAAAGACTTATGATAGTGAAAATGAATAACTATATAACAAAAGGCAATATTCGATTACAGCCTTAGCAATGAATTAAAAGGAATTAGAAAACAGTGGGTCTTACCTGTTCAGGGAGGGTGACAACCAGGCAAAGAATACAATATTTAAAAGTAGAAGGAATAACAGTACAAGAATATGGTTCTTGTACTCTCCTAAAAATATGACTTGTCTCGCTGGTGTCCAAATTAGCTCTCAAAGGGAGAGCCAATCTTCCTCCCAAACCAGGCAAACAACCCAATATTCCCCATCCATAAGATAAGGAGTACCAGTAAATGTGTCGACTGGTCATTAAGAAGTGGTCTGGGTTTTAACATAAACAAGGCCTATAGGCTATAGGACAGGGGTCTCTTTGTTCCCTTCACCAGTGGCATATACCAGCTAGGTGGTCGAAACATAAAAAAGGTTTAAAGGGATAATTCAAAGAGAGGTGTAACAATTTAAAGCAATATAGGTTTACTCAAACCTTGTTAATAAACAGGGTCTGACACTCTCCCCTCCTAGAATCATGGCGTCCCGCCATGGCAATTAAAACAAAACTATCGCAAACAGGTCTGTAGGAGTACTAGACTCTGCTTTTGAACAGCAAGGTGTTCTTCCATGAGTTTAAATTTCGCCCTCCCAAGAGTACCATACCAGAGACGATCTGGGGGAACACGTCTCCTTGACGATCTTCTAGGGCGTCCTTCTGGCTCATCTTCTGTGTCTGTGACTGGGAACGTATCATCAGGGTCTGTGATGTGAGGTTGGGGTTCTAGAATATTAGGGTGATCTGGTACAAACTCCTGAGCGTCAGGGTTCAGGGATGCATTTGGATCTTCTGGACCAGTTGGGGTAGGAATTAAGCTATGTCGTCGAGGGGCAGGAGTGGGACGAGTTAGGATGACAATTGGATCCACAGGAAGAAATAGATCCGATTCAGATTCATCATTAGAAGACCGTAACGTTGGAATAGGCTGTGTGTTGGTTGGTAGTCTCTTTGATCTACGAGGCTTTGGTCTTGGAGCTGGTTTGGGCTGCACGACTTCCACATCAGGCTCCTGAGGGAGGAATCCGCATGGTAGAAGAAGGTTGCGATGGAGTGTCCGCTCGGGGCCATTATCATCTATGGGTTTCACCACATAGACTGGCATGTCACTGCTTATCCTCCTGACTATGATGTACTGTCTAGACCCCCACCGGTCAGCCAGTTTGTGCTTGCCCTTGAAACCCAGATTTTTGACAAGGACCCTGTCTCCAGCTGTGAGGGCTTGGTCTCGAACCGTCCGGTCATATCTCTTCTTTTGATAAGCGGCAGCCTTTTCAACCTGACCGGCAGCCAACCTATGGGCTTGGTTCAGCCGTTCTCGCAGACCTTGGATGTACTTATGGTGTGACGGAGCCGCAGCCTGTTGATCTCCAAGTCCAAATTGTACGTCTATCGGCAGTCGAGGTTCCCTCCCAAACATCAGAAGATAGGGAGACATTCCGGTGGCACTATGCTTGGTACAATTGTAGGCGTGGACCAGGGGTTTTACATGGAGACGCCATTCCTGTTTCCTCGCGTCCTCCAACGTACCAAGCATATTGATGAGGGTCTGGTTGAATCTCTCGACTTGGCCATTCCCTTGTGGATGGTAGGGTGTAGTTCTGGACTTACGAATCCCGGCAATCTGACACAGTTCCGCTATCAAGTTAGCCTCGAAATCCCTGCCCTGGTCAGAATGCAGCCTCTCCGGGAAACCGTAGTGGATGAAGAACTGCTCCCACAGAACTTTTGCCACTGTCTTGGCCTTCTGATCCTTAGTAGGATAAGCCTGAGCATACCTGCTGAAGTGGTCAGTGATGACAAGGATGTTGGTGGTGTTCTTGTCATCAGGTTCTAGGGAGAGGAAGTCCATGCATACCAACTCCATAGGTGCAGTAGTTTTTATGTTGACTAAGGGAGCTGACCGGTGGGCACGCCGCTTTCGCTGAACACACCTCTCGCAGGTTTGACAGCGATGTTCCACCTCCGCATCCATCCGTGGCCAGTAGAATCTGCTGCGAAGGAGGTCGAGTGTCCTTTCCATCCCAAGGTGGCCAGTCTCGTCATGAAGGAGTCGGAATGCTTCCCCGCGATGGCTTTTGGGTAAAACCATCTGAAGCATCGGTCTATCATCTACACCTTTGCCAACTCTATAGAGCACACCATCCTTCAACTTCAAGTGACGTAAGTGCCGTAAGATTACTCTGGCCTCCTGGGGCATCTCCGATCGCAACTGTGATGTGACTCTCGTTTCACTTTCAATGACCTTGATCACCTCCCGGATGGAGTCATCTTCCAGCTGTAATCTCCGCCAGTCTCCAGGAGTCAACGAAGGGAGTGCAGTTTGCCCTGGAACAGGCAAGTTAAACTCGTCTGGAATGGCTGCTTCACTGTCAGTGAGCATCTCTATCAGGGCAGAATTTTCTTCTTGATGCACCTCGCAGATGGCTTTGAAAGCATCTTGTGGGCAGACACCCTCATCTCCCTGTAGGCGTTCCAGAAGTTTAACGATCTTGTCTTGGGTGTTGATCGAGTCGTCATCATCTCCGAGGGATGCTTGAGGTTTCCTCGAAAGTCCATCTGCATCACCGTTTCTTCTGCCAGGCCGGTACTTGATAGTGAAATCAAAATTAGCAAGGGCAGCTAGACAGCGGTGACCAGTGGCATCCAACTTGGCGGAGGTAAGGATGTAGGTCAGGGGATTGTTATCGGTTAGGACAGTAAACTTAGCCCTGTGGAGGTAATCTACGAACTTCTCTGTTACTGCCCACTTTAAAGCAAGGAATTCCAGCTTGTGAGCTGGATAGTTCGTCTCGCTTTTTGACAAACCCCTGCTGGCATAGGCGACGGGTCTTTCCTTGCCGTCAACCATCTGATACAACGCAGCACCAAGCCCAATGGTACTAGCATCAGTATGAAGGATGAAGGGTGATGAGTAGTCGGCAAAAGCTAGGATTGGTGCTGTGGTGAGCTTGTTTATCAACTCCTCAAAAGCATCTTGGCACTTCGCTGTCCAGTTGTCACCAAAGGGTGTTGATGGCTTGGGTTTAGCTGGTATGGACTTGCTAGACTTGGACGAGCTCTGCTTCTTCCCTCGCTTTTGGAGTGGTTCATACTCACGCAGTAAGTCATGAAGGGGTTTTGCAATACGGCTATAATGAGGGATGAACCTTCTATAGTAACCTGTGAACCCGAGGAACGTCTTCAACTCCTTCGCAGATAGAGGTCTTTCCCATGACTGGACAGCAACAATCTTGTCTGGATTCGTGCTCACCCCATCCTTGGATACGACGTGCCCAAGACAGTTGACTGATGTCTTGGCAAAACAGCACTTCTCTGGATTGAGTTTCAGACCGTACTCTCGTAGCCGTGATAGAACTTTGGTCAGTCGTTCGAAGTGTTCTTCTAGGCTGGAAGAGAAGACTAACAAGTCGTCAAGATATACCAGGACATCTGACATAGCCATATCTCCCATACACTTCTCCATCAATCGTTGGAAGGTCGCTGGTGCATTGGTGATCCCTTGGGGCATCCGGTTGAACTCGTAGAATCCGAGAGGACACCAGAATGCTGTCTTTGGCTTATCTTCCTCTTCCATCTCGACTTGGTAGTACCCGGACTTAAGATCAAGGGTGGAGAACCAAGCTGCTCCAGATAATGTGTGTAGGGTATCTTCTATCTTAGGAATGTTGTACTGGTCCTTGACAGTACGTTTGTTTAATTTCCTATAATCTATGCAGAGTCGAAGGTCTCCGTTTTTCTTCCGGACAAGAACAATGGGTGATGCAAATTGACTCTGCGAATCTCGTATAATGCCCATTTTCTTCAGTTCCTGGAGATGACGCCGGGTGTCTTCATAGTCGGCAGGAGGAATCCTTCGGCAGCTCTCTCGAAAGGGAGTGTCGTCTGAAAGTTGGATGCGGTGCTTGACTGAAGAGGTGCACCCAATGTCGAGGTCATTAACAGAGAACACATCTTGGTAGGAATGTAAAAGTTTGGTCAGTCTGTCTCTGTCCTCTGAAGTCAAGGAAGACTCAGCAAGGTTTATGTTAAACTCTGTCTCCTTCCTTACCTCGGGGGTGGTCTCTGCAGTATTGCAATTCACCTTCTGGGGCTCGGTGGAACTCTCAAACACATCTACCGCAAAAGCATATGCAATGGGGACTCCACCAGGAATCACAATGTCTCGTTGTGATTCATTGCATACTACTACCTGTACTGTGTAAGAGGATGACTCAGAAGGTGAAGAAAGGGTGGGTTTCACAATCAAACCACCAGCAGAAAAACAGTTGTTGCCTTCTTCTATCATGAGTAAGGATGCTGGTGCTCCATGAAAATCCACTTTGCCTTTCAATGTTGTCGTCTCGCCACTCTTTAGCTTGGTAGCTTCATTCTTGGGTAGAATGACCTTCAAGGGTGGTCGCACTTTAAGAATTTCATTTTGTTCGGTGTCAACTCGTCGAAAGGCAGAAACAAGGGCACTACTTGCTTTCAACGTCTGGAGAAAATCTGCTCCTGCCTTCTGCTTGCAGCTCTCGTACATTCTCCTTACTACACTAGTGTTGGTACCAATGAGGAGGGGTATTCGATCGCTGCCATCTCGGGTTGGAGTAACCAGTGCCAGTGTGGTTTCGTCTGCCTGAACGCCGGCCTCGTCAGCGTGGAAGTGCAAATGGATCTCGATGTAGCCAATGTATGGAACTGTGCTTCCACTTGCACCAACCACGAGCAGGTCGTCAATGGATTCCAAGTGACGGTGCGCCAACTTCTTGTGATAAAAATCAGCAGATATGCATGTCACTTGGGATCCAGTGTCCATAAGGCACTCACAGGGCACTCCGTCGACCTCAGCCCAGACAGTGGATTGGTCACCCACTAGTGCAGCTGGAGATTTCTTGGATGTGGCCTGAGATGGCTTCATCTGCAAATTCACCTTTGCAGATCGCCTTATGGGACTCTTCTTGGGTTTGTCTTTGGCCACCTGTCGTCCCTTTACTGGCGGCCTTCGGCGTTTCCCGCTGGCTGGTTTCTTGCTGCAATCTTCTGTTGCACCAAAACAGCATTTGTCTCGCCATTACACTCATCCATGCGATGGCCATCTTTCCCACAGTTGTAGCAGATTAAACGATATGTGGGCTTCATTGGTCCTCTCGGTCTCCCATTAGACCTCTGGTCGGTGGCTTCTGGTCCTGCCCGAGCAGCTGAACTCCCTGAGGGCATTAGGCTCGAAATTTGATGCTGTAAAGCGATCATCATCTCGTGAAGCTCAGCCACTCGGTCGGGTTCTTGGAGGACTACTTGTTCATGGGAATGGGATCCCTTTCCTTTCATCCCACTCTTACGCTTGACTTCTTTGTCCTTTTCCTTCTGCTCCTCCTGTCTCACTTCATGAAGGAGGGACACAAAATCAGGGGGTGGGAGCCGCTTTCCCAATGCCAGGGTGTGAAGGAGGGCGTCGTTGTACAAGCACCCACGAGAGAACTGGTGGACCCTCGCCTTGTCCATCCTTTTTGCATTTATCCCATCATTCTCTTGGGCCCTTATCAAGAGGTCCTGGAGTCGAAGGAGGTAGTCGGATGGAAACTCCTCGCTGTTCTGATAACATTCTGTGAATAGTAGGTACAGCTCCTCCCCATCCGATGTGGTGCCAAATGCCTTCTCCAGCCCCTCTAAACTATCCTTGGCGCTCACACCTTTCCCTAATGCCCATACTACGTTACTGGCAGGAGGTAAAAGAGCTTCTGTTAGCCTGCTGATTTTCTCAGACTCCGATAAATCATCAGCGTCGACTATCAGCTGGGTCTGACGTCTCCAATTGTCGAAGTCCGCTTCACCATTTGGTACAGGTCGCCGCCCAGAAAACAAACGGAGTCGGCGTCTGTGAGAAGATGGAGCTGAGACTATGTGTTTCACCACAGTCTCTGGTACGGTATCATGTTTGGGCTCTATTGGGGGACTAGGATTGGTCATATCACTAACCCCAAGTGATTCTGTGAGGTCTAAGAGTGTCTTACCCTGATCGGCTAGAAACTTCTCTAGCTCGGCCTTAAACTCAGAGTCGAGAGACATCTTTAATAGATTATAAAGGTTAACTTTCCAAAACGGGGTAAAGAGAATAGATTAGAATATTAAGGTGCCTAAATGTACGATTCTATAACACCAATCAGGATTCTAAAAAGTGTTAATTATTATATAGAAGACAAAAAAATGATTAAATGATAATGATATTGAAATAGCAAAATAAAAACCACAATAACAACTGAGCTGGACAAGCTACCCCTTGTTAACTGTTACGCCTGTCAGTAGTAGGGCTGCTACTGATTTGACCTGAACAACAGCAACAAATTTGATAAGGTCACACTTCAACTGTTAAGACCACTTCCAAATATACGCTATGTCCAAATTAGTGTTTTACAAGTTGTGGCAATCAACAAAACAACAATCATACACAGAAAATAGTTAATCTCTTCCAAGCAAAGAGAGAGGTAAAGAGAACCTAAAGTCTCAATTAACAGCAATTATAAAAAATGTATAATCTAAACAGGATTTTCCTTTTGGGAAAAACAACTATTATTTTCCAAGAAAATTTAATATCCGGGCGGTGCCTCCATTTGTGTCACAGGTAAATCCTTGTTCACCTGCACCCAGTTCAGGGGTTTATTTTATACAGGAGATTTTAGTTAAAGAAACAAGAAAAACAAATAAGGATATCTCCACAGAGTAGTTTGAGTGAAAGATCCGAAAGAAAGGATTTATTAACACTTAACCTCAAAGGTAGGTTAAGCTACAAAATATCACTCATCAAAATAATAATTATAATACATAAAAACATGTATTGATAAACATATAATAGTTACATATATCAGCAAAATCTTTAGCCGACATGCAAGGCTTTCACAAACTAACAGTGAGAACTCTTAACATATACGTGCAAAATAACTTTACAAGGTTTAAAAGAAAGGGACTATAATTATCTTGAGGTATAAAACTATCAATCCTTCTGTTCTTCTTAGCCAGGGCGAAGAGCGTTGCCTTGGTAACAGGGGGACAGTCTAAACCAGTTCCGTTCGTCTAATACAGTAGGACTTTTAAGGGGCTGAACAGGGCGACGAATATCTGTTCAGGGAGGGTGACAACCAGGCGAAGAATACAATATTTAAAAGTAGAAGGAATAACAGTACAAGAATATGGTTCTTGTACTCTCCTAAAAATATGACTTGTCTCGCTGGTGTCCAAATTAGCTCTCCAATTATTAATACAACAATGATATTTTAATAAATGTAATTCTATAACCCGACATGAATAGAATGAATCGAAAGAGAGAGAGAGAGAGAGAGAAAGAGAGAGAGAGAGAGAGAGAGAGAGAGAAAGAGAGAGAGAGAGAGAGAGAGAGAGAGAGAAAAGAATGAGTTGAACACAACTAACTTAATAAACTTATTCACAACAAACTAAGAATAAAATATATACAAAGTAGTATAGAACACAACATAACTATGCTACAGAACATGAGCTCAACTGTACAACATTGTCATGAAATGATAAAGTAAAACCTAAGCTATTATATTCCAAGTCTCATCTCGACTGGAATATAATGTAAACGTTCAGAACATAACTAAACTTTGGCAAATTGAGTTAGGCCAAATTATTATGTTGATGAAATAACAATATATAACATCTTTCTTAGTGTAAATTAAGAATAATTATCAGGGCAGTATAACATACTGAAATAGAATATATCCTATTCTATTCTGACTGAATGTAAATCATTTCACTTCTTCTATCAAATAAAATACTACTAAAGACTTATGATAGTGAAAATGAATAACTATATAACAAAAGGCAATATTCGATTACAGCCTTAGCAATGAATTAAAAGGAATTAGAAAACAGTGGGTCTTACCTGTTCAGGGAGGGTGACAACCAGGCAAAGAATACAATATTTAAAAGTAGAAGGAATAACAGTACAAGAATATGGTTCTTGTACTCTCCTAAAAATATGACTTGTCTCGCTGGTGTCCAAATTAGCTCTCAAAGGGAGAGCCAATCTTCCTCCCAAACCAGGCAAACAACCCCAATATTCCCCATCCATAAGATAAGGAGTACCAGTAAATGTGTCGACTGGTCATTAAGAAGTGGTCTGGGTTTTAACATAAACAAGGCCTATAGGCTATAGGACAGGGGTCTCTTTGTTCCCTTCACCAGTGGCATATACCAGCTAGGTGGTCGAAACATAAAAAAGGTTTAAAGGGATAATTCAAAGAGAGGTGTAACAATTTAAAGCAATATAGGTTTACTCAAACCTTGTTAATAAACAGGGTCTGACATGAATAATCAATAAGTTGTATCATTCTCTTGTTGGAGACTGCATTCTACTTCTAGAAAGGTTTCATAACAATGTGACCTATATTTTTTTTTAATTCACTATCATCAAGATGTATGTAATAATTAGGGGAATAAGCAAGAAATCATCTCAATGATTAATAGAAATTCCAAGCCAAATCACAAACAGCTACATGTAGACTGCTTGATGAGCATGCAGTGTTCACACATGACTTTGTAATGCCTACATTCAATCAGTTTCAATGGACCATTCTCACTGCAATGCCAGTAGACATTCATCTTTTCTTAGTGTGAACAAGGCTGTTAATGATAGGGGTCTTATTTTGCAAATTTGAAATTCATGAAATACCCTTTGTCTCTGGGAGAGAATCAGCATTTGGATGACTTTTTTTAGCTTGAAACCGATCCTACTTTGACTGCAATGAAGATTTGTCGTTCTTGTTTGAGTCGATTTCTTTCATATTATAGAAGCGTTTTCTGTTTGAACTTAGTCCAAATCCAAAGACAGTATCAGCATCAGCTTGATCCGCTCTCGATGCAGACTTCTTGACCCACTTTTGGCGGAGGGATTTACATTGTTTATCACCTCTCATATTTGCTTTTATTTCTGCACTTCTGGATGAAAACTTTGCAGGAAGCTTAAAGTTGTATCCTACTTATTTTATTGAAAGAGGTCTGACAAAAACTTCAGGACTTTGGATGGAGGGGGTGGGGGGACTGACAAAGTAGGTAGAGCCTTTGAACTGTTGGCTCCTTATTATATATCTTTGTAACCTTTCAGCCTACCGGTATGTACATGTAATCACATGCTACAGTCTGTTCTGCTGCACTTCGGTTTAAAGAAGTAAAATACATATCATCTTATCAACAAAGATTAACTTAAGATGATACAAGAGAAAAAAGGATATTGGTTGTTGGTACCGGACTGCTCTTTTTTGAGGGGGGGGGGGGGGAGGGGGGTTAGCAAATTTTGTGATAGACTTCATGCACATGCTAGCGTTCTCCTATGCCTTTACTCTGAGCCTTTGACACTAAAGAATAAAGGGTAATATGTAATGTCTTCTATGGACTTTATGATGTACATGAAATCAAGGAGTTTTTGCTGCTGTGCTTAGGTTTTGAGACGGGAATATTTCTACAATTTTACAAAGAGCAAGAGCAGATGATGATACAGGAGGGGGGAAGATTTCTGGGGGAGGGGGGGGGGGTGCTTATGCCTTACATTGGCTTCAAGCATATGCTAGGTCCTGCAATGCCTCTATTATATTCTGAGGTTATGAGATTAGGACATAAATCATCTTTAAACCTAGACTCTTGGTCTATTGTGGCTGTGGTTTGCTGTGGAGCAACAGCACGATTTCGACCTTGAATCAACAAACCATATTTTCAATCAGATCTAATCAAATTTGACCAGGGCTATTCAGTTGATTCTCTGACACAGATCCCAGGGGAGTCAACATGAATGCTTAGATAGCTCATTCAGACTGGAGAAACTTTCGATATAACTCGTTGAAAAAAACGTAGTTGTAAAGAATCATCATGAAGTGATACTGATAGGGGCAGTACAGTACACACCAGATCGATCCACTTCATTTGATTGCATCATTTTGTAAACTTTCATTTCATGTTTTGTGGAAATGAATTCAATTAAATTCAATAACATATTATATAGAAAAGTTGTTAAAGAAACTAGTTTTGAAGGGGTCAGTTGACATGATATCTGACCTTTCATCAATGCATGTACACGTAACCCCCCTCCAAGTTATACGATTTTTGTACAATACGATGTTCAGACGAGACTCTGATTCTTTAGTGAGTTTGAAACGTTGCTGTACGATGTTGCATTTTATGACGGTTCGTTATACAGTGTTCAGGCTAGAGAAAATATTTACTTCTTGTACAGCTACCGGTATATGTTTTTCATATACAATGAAGTTAGACAGTCTGAATGGGGTTTATTGTATGAGCAACACGTTCACCAATTAAGTATACTCTATAATATAATCAGCTGATTTAAGCAGGCTTCACAGTTCATGGTTTGTTTTCGTCTTGAGGTTTTAGAGAGCAATGAATTGCATGATAATGTCTCATTTGAACTTGAAAGTTGAACGTGTGGCCAGTGTATTGGTGTATACATGATACATCATACTTCAGGGTTGAATAGCAATACAGTAGGTCTATAGTATACATGCACATTTAAAATGAATGGGAAACAAAGACGTTTAGAAAATGTAAGACTGTAGATTACTGTTTTATCCATAGGAGCTTTTCCTGTTTTAGTGTTTCCATTACAGAGCACTGAAAAGAAGAACTTACTGAAATAGGGGTTACTGGATAAGAATAAAATTAGGAAAGTATATTTTTAGAGAGACCTGTTGATTTTTTTCTTGCATTACTGATGAATAGTAAAAAGTTCAATGCTTTTTATGGGACGGACATTTATAGAAAACTTCCTAATTTAGAGAAATCATACAGATCCACTCCAATACCTACATGTAGGCCTACATTTATTAGCAAGTGTATCATAAAGTTCTCTCTCAATTACTCCGAGAGAAAGACTTATGCTCACAAATATATAGAAATATCTGCAGACGCAACAAGATTTTTGGCATCTTTCTCCTAGAAATTGCTGTTTATTCTCCCTACACATGCACCACAAACACGTCGCCTCTTCCATCAATTTCCCATGAGGTCTTCCAACTATGAAACAAACAATGGCTTCTTGCCACTCCAGGCGTGATGAATACTTCAACAAAAGCGTCTGTAATATCCGGAAAATTTATCGAAAAAGGCTGTACAGCGGGCATACTTGTTGTATCCTCTGCTTTTTGAGCATTTTTGAGAAGTGTTTCTGAGGTGTGCGTTTCAGGGGATGATTTGCCGAAGGGAGATTTTGTAATCCATATTATTAAGTAGAAATGTGAAGAAGTGATCCATGGGGAGACGCGAGAGATGAAGTGTTCGTAACAGAAACCAAACAAGTAAGGTTTTCTGGACGAGACGGTTAAAGGTTGTGATTGATTTGAAGAATCCATCAGAAATTACTTTAGTCTAGGATGGTTGGTTGGTTGGGAGTAGGGCAGGAGAGAGAGAGAGAGAGGAGAGGTGGAGCAAGAGAGAGACGAGAGAGATAGAGAGAGAGAGAAAGAGAGAGAGAGAGAGAGAGAGAGAGAGAAAAGGGAGAGAGGGAGACAGAGACAGACTAGGAGAGAAAGACAGTAACACACACACAGAATGTGAGAAAGGAGAAAGCTAGAAAAAGAGAGATTTTGATTTAATTGAATTATTGTGAGGAAAGACACAGAGAGTTAAAACGACAGACACAGAGAACCTAATAGATAGAAAGGAGAATGCTAGATAGAAAATGAAAGATTTTGATTAAATTGAATTATTGTAAATCAGGTTTGGGAACAGAGAGAGAGAGAGAGAGAGAGAGTGGAAGAAAGAAAAGGGAGAGAGAGAGAGAGATAGAGAGCAAACAAATTGGAAAAATATATAAAGTACCAGGTACCCTGATAGAAAATTGAAAGGGACAAAAAATGAATAACAGACAAAGAACAAAAATTTAAGTCCATTATTGTTGGGGGAGGGGGGGGGGGGGGCGCTTGATCCAGGTGCTGACAATTATAGATCAGGGATTTAACAAATAAAGCAGCCTTTATTGTTCTTGATTAATAATGAATAGAGAAGAGTCAGCAGCTTTAATCTGGTGTAGGAAACATCTGCAACTCTCAGGAGATCTGCTGAAAGCAAAAAGGGCATTCAATCTGCGTTTAAAGACAGGAGGATAGGAGTTAAATCTTTCTTGCTCTCAACAGAATAGTCTGCAGGCACAGACTCTAATATGACTCTTAAACACAATTCCATAGTGCCTTGAGCAGAGCCTAGCCTTGTCAGTCTCTGTCTGTTTCAGGAGCAGCTTGAATACAGAGCCTTTGGGATGCACTAGACCGTGCAATCAGCCTAGTCTCACCCTGCAGACACTGTTACGTACTATGGATGACAAGGGTCTGTGATAGCAGACTATCAGCAGAGTGCAGAAATACATAGGAGGCAGAGAGATGAATAGAAACAAAAGAACAAAAAGCCCTTAATCCTGTCCTTTCCAAGAGTACAGATTTCAGTCACAAAACAGGGTAATTACATGTTGTGTTCCTATTAAACAGCTGCCGATATACGACTCATGCATGTAACAAACACTGGTAGGATTGATTCAAATGATTTCTGGGTTTTAAAAGGCTTCCATAATAACATGTTCATCAAAGTGTTTTGCTATAAATTGATTATCGATTCTCTTTGCTTCAGAAATAAGCACGCCGTTTTTGTAACTTGTAAACATGCTTTCTGTATTCATATCTAACAGTGGTAGTGAAGCCTCATTAACTCTACTTCTGGGGAAGCCAGTTCTATTAGTGTTTTGCTTTAACTTTTCCAGCTATAAGGACGGATCAAATTAGGATAGGCATCATCTGACACAAGATATGAGTTTGTTAATGCCTACCCAAAACTGTCAGCAAATAATCGTTTATAAGGAACTAAAAGATCTACCGGTAGTCTCATTGACTCTGATGTCTTGGGTAAAATGTTCCACCTGTTGGGAAGCCAATAAACAGAAGAGTTGTCTTTCTTTGTGAAATAATAAAAATAAATGAATAAATAACCTATTTCTAAAGCATATTTGGGGAAAATCTTTTTGATAGTAATAAGATAGGACTTTACCCAAGCTTTTTTTTCTCAGCAGGTCCAGATGAAAATTTTCAGGTCTTTGTGCTTTTTTGCCCCCTGTTTGTAATTCAAATTCTTCTGGTCTGAAGTTGAAAGTTAGGGGCCCATTTATGTGTATCATACTTCTGTTAGAGTCAATCCTCTGAAGAAAGAAAGATTAGATTGAGTGACATTTCATGGCAAAGAGTTATCATATTTTCACTTAATAGGATTATCAGAAATGACAGGTATCTTTGTGTTTGTGAATGAAAGCAATCACAATGATCGTACCTGTGAAATTAATGACCTTAAACCTACATATGATCAAAATCAGTCAAATGTAAAAATATTTCTGTATGTTTCATATTGAAAATTAGGTTGCATCTTGAATGCCTGTTTAATATCTGGAAGGGGATCGTGATAGATACCAACCCCTGGTCAAATAAAAACACCAGGGGGGTGCATCATCACACCCCTCGGACAATACCCCCACCTGGTATCAAACAGTGCTCTCTCAACGATGTTAAACAAGATAATAACATCCCAACAATTCATTAATAAACCCTAACTTATGACTTTATTCTTCATCGATGTCAGTCATTTTTATTTTCTGAAGAGATCTTTTTGATGTATCTCTGCAGCTGTCCTTCACTGAGCCATCAATGAAACTGAAATGTTTGCGCTCCATCTCCTACTGTCAAATGTGTGGTGTCAAACGCTCTGACAATGGGGTGATGGGTTTTTGTTTCGGATGTCAGTGTTTTCATAGGAGTAAATTGAATGCTCTGTTTTGATATGATGCTTTATAAATTTGTTTGGAGTGGTTATGTATCGATCGGGTTTGTACTTCGCTATTCAGAGCTGAGTTGTGGTTTTATTGTGGATAGGTTTCCAGAGTCTCAATAAAACTTGTTTTATATTATTTTATCAAATAATTATGACATTTTGTTCAACCTGTTTACATTAATTTTTCGAGGTAAGTTTGATACTGTGATGTATTTGACAATTGCCATAAATATATATTTGTTAATTAACACAGAGTTTGCGTCCTTCTAGTTCTTAACGGAAGATATGATTGTTAAATCGATCAAGTACATAATTAATTTATAAACATCTGGATCCAAATTGTTTTTGCCTCATGTACATGCCTTTTATCCTCACATTTCTTTATTTTTTGTCTTACAGGTCAAGTTGAGCAAGAACTGTGACTTCATTCAGCTACAAATCTAAAAGAACTGGCTGTGAGTGTGGAATATATATCATCAACAGCAGAATTCATAAAGTCCTCACCAAACAAAAAAAAAAAAACTTTTAATTTCTGGAAGGGGGCCTGTAAATGCCTCCCTATGGCTGGCCTAGGTACCGTTACAACCGCTTTCCAGCGAACCAGTATAGATAGCCCCACCTCCAACACCTCTAGCGCCACTATGAGCACCAGTATGAGCCATTCCACACACTCCAGGACAAACTCTGCCTCCTCACACAGTCATTACGGCAATGGAACTCTTGATTGGGACGGCTCTAAGCACGGGAGTGTCGATACTCTTAATATCAGTATTCCGGATGAGTTTGATGTCGCAGAAAGGTATAGTCGGCTGGTCGAATTAGAAAAGGTTCCTTGGAATGAGCAGTTGATAGGGCGCGTCTTGCGGAACAGTGAGAAGGTATGTCAGTTGGTGGACCGCATCCCGCAGAGTGTCGTCCAGAGGCTGTCCTTCCTGATGCAGCGACCGTTCGTCCGGATCGTCCGGGAGGTCAAACGCCTGAGCATCGTTTACGCAAAATGCACCAAGCACGAGATCCAGACCGCGGTCAAGCTTGTCATGTCACCCTCGTTGGCAGACGCCTGCATGAATGCGGCAGTCAAGGCGCTCTCGCTGTACCAGATGAGCAGCGAGCAGATGCGAAGCGGGAAGACAGCCCGGGCCGGACTGACCTTCCGGATCGGTCGTTTCTTCCGATGGTTAGTGGAGGCAAGGATATCATCACGTGTCGATGACCACGCCGCGCTGTACCTGGCCGCTTCGATGGAAGCTCTGACGTCTGAGCTTTTCTTCAGAGCCTGTGCTCCCTACTTTGAGAAGACGGACGGAGAACTGACCCAGGCAGTGTTGGATTATGGGATAGCTAACGAGGCAGAGCTTTGGGGGATGTTGCAGCCCTATGAGCATCTCATATGTGGGAGGAATTCATCAGGTAAGAATGCTTCATCAATGAATTTCTTTTTAATCATAGTGCAGGCAATTTTTTGAATGTTTAGTTAGAAGTAAAATAAAATGATATGTAACATCCATTGCTGATATCGCAAGACTTTGACACCACCTCCAGTTTTTCCAGGCCGCGGCGTTGTTTTTATGCCTCTGTTACGAAGTAGCCGGAGGTATTATGTTTTTGGGTTGTCCGTCTGTCCGTCCGTCCGTACAACCCGTTCTCGTGATCGCGTTATCTGAAGAACCGATTGATGGATTCCTGCCAAACTTTGGTCATAGATGTATCTTGCAGAGCCAATGAACTGAATAGATTTTGTGGTCACGAGGTCAAAGGTCTAAGGTCACAGGGCTCATTATGTACATGTATGCAAAAACAGCTTGTGATCGCGTAATCTCAAGAACCGATTGATGGATTCCTGCCAAACTTAGATCATGTATGTATCTTGCAGAGCCAATGAACTGAGTAAATTCTTGGGTCATGAGGTCAAAGGTGATGGGCTCAATATGTATGCAAAAATAGCTTTTAATCCCGATATTCTGAGAACCTGTTAATGGATTACAATCGAACTTGAATTTGAAAAATGTCTTCTGTTTTGGTTTGTAAAATTGCTCTTTGACGGAGGCATCATTTTCAACTGCGTGCAGTCGAAGTTCCATCTAGTTGTTTTTGTTTCCAGTTCTCTGAGTCTGATTGCAACAATCAAACTTGGCAGGAGTGATCCAATACATGCTATTTATAAATAACCATGAAACTTCTGTCTTTTAACACATTTTAAAAGATTTAGATCTATTTTTTCCTTTTCTTGATTTCATTTATATCTTCTGTCTATACATTTTGTACAAATATCTTTCTCTTTCCACCCTGGTTAACCAAAATCTTCCTATTGTGTTTCTTTTGTAGAAATTTTTTTCTTCTTCAAATTACCTTATTCCTGCTTTTGGCGAATTCCATGTTCTTTATTTGCTAAAAATGCTAAAGCACATACATGTATAGTATGATAAAAGCCAAGGTTACAAAATTGAAGTTAAATAACATGATAAACAAAATACAAAACAATCACATAAACAGAACAGTGTTAAGTACATAACATGTACATCATGTATTATTATTAAGTTATTATATTAGAGATGCATAACCTCCAGGGAGAGAAGCAAAATGAGCAATGGTAGTTTTGCTAATGAAAGCTGAAAAGTCCATCACAAGCAATTGGAAATGATACCTGTTTGTGAGAGCATGGACCTAGAGTAGGGTAATTATGGACTGGGAGAGTGCGAGAGAAAGCGAAAGAGAAGAGGGAGAGAGAGAAAACTACTACTACTAGATGAAGTCAGGTTTATAGAAATAATTCATTGTTGAATGTCAATAGTATCGAGCTGTTACATGTGTATGTCTTCAGTTATGAGATATTTTCTTAACGGCTTCAGGAGTATTTAACCTTGGACTCTGTAGCTCTCTAGCGTCCATTCAAAGTCAGTCTACCGTCGTGTCTTTCTAGGTCACGAAAGTACAAGATCGGAGTAAATAGAAGAAACGAGTTTGAAATCGATGTTTGTACCATTACTTTTGTACACATATACTGCATCTAGCATTCTGTAAAGAGTTGACAGTTTCTATTGCATTGTGATAGAAAGAAAAACATTATTAAGGTTGGAAAATGGAGTTAACCTTTACATGTGCATTCCCTCTTTAAGAAATGTAATACTTTTAGAGGCACTCTATGTAAGAATGTCAAAGAATAAATAATTGAAGTTGGGTGATCAAATTTGCCTTTGAAATGGCGTTCTGAGAGTCGAAAGGGAACATGTAACTACAAGTAAAGTGATTTGAATTAAAGCTCTAATGACTCAAAGTAGACATAATTGTATTTTAACCCTTTTATAGAAAATTCTTAAATGTTATGCTGAGAGCCAGAAGGACATAAGCTCTTTTTAAAGTGATAAAACAGCTTCCTTGCTCTCACCAGACAAAATAGTACTTAATTTTGCTTTTAGAGAAATAGCGTGCTACTCATATTGTCATTGTCATCTCCAAAGAAAGGTGTAGAGTTTCACAATAATTCATACGCAGAGAAACAGAAACTTAATGGCCCTGTGAAACCAATATTGATGAGTATCCTGTATCCTCTTCTGCTGATTTCCAAAAAAACTCATTTTAATACTAATTAAGAAAAGTAAAAAAATAATGGTAGTACATATAAAGAACATTTATGAGAAAACAATCCCAAAATAATACTATTCATTCGAAACACGCAAGGGGATACATTTACACATGAAGGTTTCACATTGTAGCGGAAACTCTTTTGTGTGCATTGAAGTTGTGATCATTAACAAATTCTGTTTCGTACAATCTGTAATACTGAGGTGATAATTAAATATTGATTTATTTAATTATACATAAACAGATCAGTATACCGTAGGGCTTTGTTCTTTAGAAACGCTTCAGCTTGACCATTTTGGCCGAGTCTCGGTTTGACCATTTACATGTAGGCGAGTCTCAGCTATTACAAAGACGATAAACAGTGTACATATGTGTAGTAGTGCGGAAATAATGAGATACATGTAATAAACTGTTATTAAATGCATAATTAAAAGCCCCATGCTGTTTTGGATTCCAGGTCAGTTTTTCAATCTAATCAAGCCATTGATGCATTTTGTCCATTTGCTGGGCCTTTGTGATGCTAGTTTCTATATTCAGACTCAATTTGGTTTCTTTAGTCTTTTTTAGAGTGTATCATGTGTAAATCAGTCTCTAACTTTTATGATATTGCGGTTTAACTTGTAACCATTTATTTGCTGAATGGTAAATTTATTTGTAAATC
>JAVYIG010018174.1:0-22058 GCA_035222895.1 Strongylocentrotus droebachiensis
CCAAGACTTGTTTGATATACTTGGATGTGAAGCCGGCAAAGATGAGCTGTACTGGAAGGACAGAGACGAGAAGTGCACCACCAATCAGAGACGGTACTCCAAGTTCAAGATACAGAAGATACAGAGTAACCCCAAACTGTGAACAATAACAACAAAAACACAGCACAAAGTTAATGAGGTACGGTACAACATGTCTTTAATAGTGGCCACCTCTATATCATGGCCACTATACAAAGTAATGTGTGTTGCAGAACTTGTCTAGAAAGGCCACCTGTCTACAGTGGCCATTTCCACTGTGTCCCGTTTGTGGTCTCAATAGACTTGTTTGACTGTATTAGATTTTAAGTACAAGTTCGTCGACATCCCATTAAAACGCGTGGTATATTTTTTAATACAAATACAATGAATACCAAAAATAGTATCATGTATTAAAGAGTTCAATATTTTATTCTTTACATCGAGATCTTTTTCCCTTCTCATTTTGCGTAAATTCCTCTAACGCCCCGTGCATATTAAAGCAGGCTCCTTTGGCAAAATAATAAAACAAAACCTTTTCACTAAACCTACCACATGGTGTTAACAAAAAGCCTCAATTGTGAAGAAGTACCTTAATTGGCGTTGTCCATAACTCGTTACCCCAGTTGAAGAATTGTTGAATATTGGTGGCATCGAGGGACATGTGGTTGGTGATCTGACCCTGGGTCATCATCCCACCCGACATCGCATACGTTGACAGACGAAGAGACTTCTCATACACCATACTCTATGAGAACAATGATTACAACAGGTTACATGAAGGGCATCGTGGCTTATGTATATGACGCTGAATAAAAACGTTGAGGGTTCGAATCTCTGCTCAGTGCATATGTCCTTAGAAATAGGCACTTGATGTATGGCTGCCTCTCTTCACCTAGGTGTTAAGTGGGTACCTGACGGGATTTCATCAATGAAATGCAATGCACCCTCATAACAGCTGCCGGCGATAAAGGTAATTTAATATCCAAAACCCCTTAAGAAGCTCACGTAGAACATTATGGAAGAGCATTATATCATAATTTGGTATGCGTTATACGAAAAAGGGATTTTGTTGTTGTCTTTACTGTTATTGTTATTGTTGTGTTTTTAAAATAATTATTATCATCATTATTATTGTTATTGTTGTGTTTTTTATAATTATTATCGTCATTATTATTTATCATCGATATTTGTACTATTATTATTGTTATTATTATTATTATTATTATTATTATCATCATCATTATTATCATGATTAGAAGGCCTACTAATTATTATTTTAAGTATCATTATCATTTTTATTAACATAATCACCTTTATTGTCGTCATCATCATAATCATCATTACTACTACTATTGCTGCTGCAGTTGCTGCTACTACTACTACTACTACTACTACTACTATTTATACTACTACTACTACTACTACTACTACTACTACTACTACTACTACTACTATTACTTCTACTACTACTACTACTACCAGGCACGCCGGAACCAGTTTGGGATGGGGGGGGGGGAACATTCCAGGGGGCTTCATTGATAAATATAGGTGGCATGCGGAATGTTTAGGAAATTTAATTCCTGTTAACTTTCCTTTTCTTTGAATGGAATTTTGTATGTGATTTAAATCAGTTTATTATTATTGTTATGTTCTTTTGGGTTAAAAATACAAACCATCTTAATTCCTTTACTGCTTTTTTTTTTGGAGGGGGCGTTTTGGGGGGCAAAATGCGTTTTGCCCCCCCCCCCCCCCCGCTTCCGGCGCCTATGACTACTACTATTAATAATACACCTTTAGTTATTAGTAGTATTACTAATAATATTGTTGTTTATGCTTAATCTTGTATACATTCATGATACAGATTGTCTAAGATATATATATACATAAATATAAATTCATTTATATATTAAACATCTGCTTTTATCTAGCACTCACCTGAATAGCAGACTTAGCATGGAGACCTTCGATGAAACAAAAATATTGGTAGCACTGATCAAATATTCCTTTCATGATGGCTGCAATGAATATACATCCAACTAAGATGAAGCCATTGGAGAAGAACTCATTAGTGGTTGTGTAATGGGGAATAGCCTGCCGATGTAAAGAGATTGAAAAAAGATAAAAACTCGATGACCTCATAATGATGATATTTTACAACCATATCAAGCAATTTAGAGGGAAAATAGTTCGCACTGCGCTATCATTAGGTCAACTCGTTTTATGCTATGATTGCCTCTTCTTAAAATTTTCGATTCTACCCATCATTTTTGTCCATACAGACATACTCCCTTATTTCGAACAGAATGTTTTAAATTTACCCTTTACCGCCTGTAACAAAGAAATAGAGTTACAAAATTAATAATTCCATTGAACTTGAACTTTAAAATTGAACTTTATTATCTAGTAATACGTGCATTCCAAAAGGTTTACAAAGTTATAAACAATAATAGCAAAGAATAAAAGAAAATGAAAAATAGCATGGAATGCTATTTCTTTGCCACTTCATTCCACGTAAACTTCAGAAAAATGAGGAAAAACAAAATACATTGGACCAAAAGATGTTAGCGTTGTCTAAATGCGTTGTTTCTTGTATAACAAAAAAAGTATTCTTTGTTTTTTCATAGGGGGAATATTTGATAAACTAAATAAAAAAAGTTTAGACCTTTTCTGTTTTAGGTGTCCCAGTATTAATATTTGTGGTTGCGTAGACGATGATGCCGCTGATGCACAGTGGTCCTACGTAGTTGGAGAAGTCTGCAGCAAGTTTGAACAATCCTCCAGCCACCATTTTAAACGAGTAAGTATTCCAGTATACTCGATAAAGGCTGATTTCTTGCCCTTTCCTCGCTGCCCGTTCCTAGAAGGTAGGGATAAGAAAATCACAAAAGAACACAATTTTAAGTAAGTTGCAACGTGCTGCCATTCCTGACGATCAGTAGTGACCCTATTCGAGCCCTCCTACATTTCCTAGGCTCATTGTACAGTAGTTTAAACGAATCCTTTTCAAGGGAACATCTATCCCAAAATGAATAATCCTCGCAATCCTCTCTTCTTCTCCTCCTCTCTTACCTCCTTAAACGGGAACTCCACTGTGTTATTAACTTGGTTTTAATAAAAACAGAACATTGATAGGAACAAATAAGTACAAGTTTGAGCAATATCCGATTGAAAATAGGAAATATTGATATTTTGTAGTTGTCATCATTGAAACACAGTTTAGCAACACTGTGACGTATTTTGCCGAGCTCCTCTCCAATTTTGCTCTGTACAGAAAATCAGCCGGACATAAAAGTCTTCATGCATGGCTGATTGTCAACGAAATGGAGTTAAGTCTTTTGTCAATTCTGCTTGCTGCTACGGCAGGCAGCCAGTGAAAACGAAATCGTTTGATACAATTATGGAAATGCAAGCGCTATTTTAAACAAACAGAACTTTGTAATTACTTGCTCATTTTTCCTGATTGAGGTGTCATATGAAAGAGCAGACACTCTGCTTTCTAGAAATTTGATTTTCTCTTTGAAAATCAGATACCGTCCGCCAAATGACCTTTTGGTTTCCTCTCTTCAAATTCATTTTAATCACTCATGCGTGAAATATGCATCACATGAGTTGCACCAAATGAAAGAGGAGGATCTTACCTTTCCAAATATGTGTCATTTATTAATTATAAATGTGACTAGGTTATGATAAAACATCGACAATTCTCTGTTTCGTTTTTTCTGGAACGCACTGTATAGAGTGAGAATCCAACGCGCACGTGCTGATAAGCTGATACAGATAGGCTCATATCTGTCGACGCAGTGTTCAATGTTAAAGTGTTAAAATATAAATCATCGGGGCTAAGGACTGGGGCAGGAGATCAATTGCTCTGCCCCTCCTTTAACATGATTATAATGACAACAATACCCTCAAATTCAAGTTTTCGACTCCATATAATACTTATGCAATCAGTTTATCTCACACCATGCAAAATGTACCTTTAATTGTTTCTGTGTGATTTTGCAAGGATATGAACATTGAATCTTGCGTCTGAGTCTGATCAAAAGAAAAGAAGATGATTGCAGTTATATGTCATCTTATCTGTGAAATTTTTACTGATAGACCAACAAAAGTCAAGTAAAGGTTGAATTTTTGATTTAATCAACAAGACAAATAAAATTACGACTCCTTAAGTTGTTTTAACAGAAAGATAAGTACCAATTAAGGCCAGCGAAGGACAAGTCCTTGAATACAAAACATTGGCAGTTTTGTCAAATCTTCTGTCCTCTATTAGAATTCAAGTGGATATTATGGAAGATGTCAAGTCAATATTTGATTCCAGAGTAGTAAAACGTGAACTTAAACAAGTTTCCTTTTGCACAAACGCAAAACAGATACCGTAGACGACCCATCTGTCACAAAATTAATTTGCTTCCAAGCGAGAGATAAACTCAAAATGTAAAGTCCTTACCCCTCCCCCTCCACACACACACACACCATTCAATATAGAGGTTAATTAATCGTAACTCCTTTACATTAACATCAGTATTGTTTTTCACCCGTAAGAATTAATAATGGAAGTAATGGATTATAGGGGTTAAAAAAGTGCTGGGCCCGTGAGCAAAGTGCAAACATATCATATACATAATTGATAAAATAATATAAATACATGTGTATGTATTAGAGCGGCTGCACAAAAGTGATACCGCAAGCAGGCAGGCAAAAAAAGTAAAAAATAACTTCCTGTTACTTATTATCGTAAAAATATGTTCGGTCGCGTGAGATGAACTCGATAAATCCATTTTAAAGGTAGGTTTGTGAGGGACAGCATTTCACTTACAAGGTCTCACTACCGCATTTGGTAGGCGCAACGCAATGTTATAATGGCCCGGTCCCACTGGCCGATGGACACAAAACGTATGCATAACGGACACAGCGGACGAGCAAAATTTTGGGTGCGTCTTTTGACAAGACATTAATCTACATTTGCAATATCCACCCAGGTGTAAATGGGTACCTGAAATAATAATGATTGCGGGGTCTTCAGGAAGAACAACATTGATGCTGATGAGGACTCACTGGGTAAACAAGATTATTATTAGGTGTTCTGCCGAGTAGCTGATTTCGTCAGAATCTATTTCTTTTTCCACTCTAAATTCCCCCGTACTTTCTGTATGGATTTTGTTTGCTTCACATCTCATAATGACATGGAAAAAGACAATGACATTTTCATGACATGTGCCAAATTGCATGATTATTGATCCTAACGAAGATATTTTTTCAAATAATGATGCGTGACGTCATCGAGGCGCCATTTTGTTAATTTCTATTATTGACCGCATTTCCGTCAGTCATACATTGTCATTTCTGAATGATATTTTATATGCATGAACTTGACGTCAAGGGTAAACTTTTGGTCACACTCATGCCCGTACAATTGGCGGACGCGTACCCGTGCTTTCGGACGTTGAAATTGGTCAAAAAGCTTATTAAAACAATTTACTACACGTTTCAAACCTTTTTGAACATTTAAACATTTTGCGCGCGCGGACGCTTGCTCGCGTGTTTTTTGCGTGTGCCGTCCGTACTGAATGTATTAATTCAATTGTTTCACTTGTATTGTTTTGCTGATACTACTGTTAGCAATTTGAAATCACTTTTAACCATTATTGACCTAAATTTAGCTCTTAGATGTTCTTTAAACCTCAAAGTTGACCCACGCGCGCATTTGCAAACATTGACAAATGTGGTCAAAACGTACCTATTTTGAATCCGCTATAACTCTTCAAATTGGCTGGTACTCCTAATTGTTCTTTTATGTTCTAATAGGGTATGAATTGGAGATTTGATTTCATGTATCACGTTTGCTGTTAGACCGCTTTGACGTCAACATAGTGCCACTTGAAGGAAAATAATCGAATTTGATTCGATTAGTCATATTTTCCGTTGTTGTTTTGAATATATCTCGTCTATCTCTACTCTGATGTCTCCCATATTTTACTATGTTGTAGCCGAGACTTTATTCTACAAAATATTCTATATTAAATTTTTGATCAGAAGACGGGATCGTAGTCAAAGTTCCGATTGAAGGTGAAGACTGCAAAATCTGTATGTATGATTTCTACTTGTATGTGTTATTATATATGAATGGAGGGTGGAATTTTGTATACAAAGTCCGAATTTCTCATTGACTCTATGCTATTAGATGATCAGCCGCGTAGTGTAGCAATTCTCCTAATGAGCTTATACAAAGGCGTGTTATATGAGTGGAGAGTGGGATTTAAAAAACATACCAAATCTCCAAATGAGTTTCTTCACGTGTTACGTCTCGACAAGAACGACAGATCACCTAATTCGCCTCCGTGACGAATTCAATGTCTAGTTATAAATGAATATATCATTGAACATTATTTAGAACTCCTATTTACTCTACATTTACCTTCTCCTTCTCAAAGTTTTTCTTGAAAATCCGATGGTTGTACTCTGAGGTGTGAACCTCCGGGATGTTGCCCAGATCTGAGGGCTCAATGGCTCTCTTATAACCCAGGATGAAAAGCCAGTTCATCCACCAGTAGGTGAGCGATGAGAGGAGATTGGAATGCTCTTGGCGGTATTTCATGAATGCCTTCTGGGTGTCCTGGTGTTTGGGGGCGTTCAGGGGGTCACCGCATCCACGGCACGCCTGGTAGAAGGGTGATGGTGGAGGGAGAAGAAGTTCAAGATGACAAAAATGAAAGAAGGAAAAGAAAAGGGAAAAGGGAGAGAGGACAATTCAAATTAGATCGACTTATCAAAGAAGACAGATGAAGCAGAAATCCCTTCCAAAAATACGTTTTAGCAATGTAGATGCGCTTTAGAAGACCTTGGAAATTAGCTGGGTCAGTATAAACAAAATTTAAAGCCAAGTACTTTCTTTCCACCTTTGAATTACCCGTTATAGTAAATGAGCCAAACACAAGAAAAGGCTCTAGAAAAAATGTCCATGACATTTTGGGGGTAATGCATTTCATCCATGCCAAAACTCTTGCAAAAAATAGTAAAGAATAAGATACGGGTGGATTTGCATTTAGTGAAATACTAAAAATTCAATTTTGTGCTCAAATTTTGGGGAAACAACAATACTTGTCCATCACATTATCTGATCATTTTTTTTCTGTGTGTGGCATAACAACATAGTTTAATCAAGAAATCGTTTTAATTGACAGATTTATGGTGAGTAAAAAAAGTGAAATTTAATTAGTTTATATAACCCCATATTCCGGTTAAGTCACACTTTTATGTTTCATTGCGTCATACATTATGTATGTAATATCCAACTTTCAAATTTGTATCATACAGGTTTATCACTTTAAACTTATGATGGAAATAATAACTTTCTCAAAAATGGACGAACTAATAATTTTGGAAATTGTTTACAATTTTGAGCCAAAATTACACTTTTTAGTAAAAAAAGATTCGCATGGCACGTTATTCTTTAGTATTTTCGCAAGAACTTTAGCATGGATGCCATTCATTACCCGGCCATAATGCCGTTAAAAGTATGTTTAAAAACATCACGCCTTGGCTGGTTTATTATTAGCTTTAGAATTTTATTCTATAAAATTAGGTTTTCTACCTCGTGCTGATATATATGAAGAAAAAATGAAGTATAGGTCATTCTATTATTATTAAATTAAAGATCTTCTCCCGTCATTCCTTCGGAATCAAGCATTGGTCAGAGTATGTTTGTGATTTTAGTCAATTTAAAAAAAAAGTTTGAGTTTATTCAACACTATTAACACATAAAATAATCTATAGGAATTTCAAACCTAACATGCAGACAAATACGTAATCGCTAATCACCTGCGAAAGAACAATCGTTATGAAACGATTATAAAATAATGAGGACTGTCTTACCAAGCTGTAGAAGAGTGTCAATTCAATAAGAAGCAGAGCTCCCAAAAGGACAATCACTGCTAGAGTCACGTCATATGTAAAGATCTGCCAATCGTCGAGTCCTTGATGCTCGAGCTGCACTATCTTCATGACAAAGATAACGAGAGACCACATCCAGTACACCAAGAGAAACCAGATCATTGATCTAGCTCTCCACTTCTCCATCATGTGGTAGTACAGCAGTGATGCCACCGCCGATATCATCGTGAATACCCCAGTTATGTACAGATGCGGTTGCCCTGGCAACGCGTAGGCGATGTAGCTGTCGTTGGTGAGTACCCCCTCCCCGATCATGGCCAGGGAAATTGCCGAGTACACGAAGGTAAGGATCCATCTGAGGGTGTGGCCTGGTAGTCGGAAGACGAAGGGAGAGGGTGGAAGCTTGCCGTATGAGGTGCAGCATTTCAAGAGGATGGGTGTGATGATGAAGATGATGCTGAAGGCTAACTGGGATACGACGATGGTCCCGTTCACCTTGCATGTGCTGTTTAGAAAATCCTCATCTTGAACCAATGTTGTGTTTATTCCACAAAACCAATTTATATGCTCCGTAGACATCTTCTTTTTCTTCCCTGCAGGTACAGATAATACAATTTATAGTTAATCATGAATCACATAATCATCGACTTTTGTTTGTATACATGACTGTAGTGTGAATTTAAAAAATATTAACAATGCAAGCATGGTAAAGGTTAACTATGTCTGAGTAATGTTAACGCAAATGCTCTATTATTTTTTTTTATATATAATCGTATTTATTTTCACTATAGAACATTAGTCGTCTTATTGTGATCCGAACGCTTGTGTTTGCAACTTTTATCAGTTGGTCGCTCACTTTCGATTGTGAAATTTGTAAAAGAAAAGGATAATGGAGGATTTGATATAAATTATGGAAGCAAAACAGAGTCTTATGGCTTGTCTAAATTTGTTCGTCTTCTTCTCTCTCTCCCTCTCCCTCCCTCCCTATCTTTGTTTGATATTGTGTTTTCTCAAGTAGACAAATTAAACAACTATCTGATTATAGTCATTCATATCAAATATATATGTACTTTAATTTAAAAACGAACGTAATTTAATGCATTTTTTCTTCATGTCTTTATTTATGTTCATTATCTTTTGTTTTTGCGATAGGAAATCTTGCTATCAAAACAGTTCATGATATTTGTCCCCGTGTAGACAATGTAATCGGTGACATAGATTGATATTTCCCCCAAAAAATTAAGCATGTATTGTAGCGGAATATCTAATGTTGGTTTTACTGAGCAAAAAGGAATATTGCTCGATCGCAGGGTGCGACGACGGAGGAGGGAGTGGGGAAAGGGGGTGGGGTGGTATTGGAGGGGAAGAAGGATATCATTTTCCTTTCCTGAAAAAGGAAAATAGGAAATTTTGTTTCTTACACGTGCGTTCTGGCATAGTGTTGTTGTGTTATAGAAACAGATAAGCGAATAAAAACGTCACCGCGTTTTCAAGTACTGGTTACATCATTCTTTCATAAATAATGTAGGTTGAAGTCGCGTCGCGTTTGGATCACAAGAAAAAAACGTATTTCAACTCACAGTGCATTCAGTAAACATTTGACACTTATTCAATTATCAAGTTACCCTTTGAAAGATTTCTGATAATAAGCACGAAAATTTGTCTGCATTCGTGCGAAAAATAGATAATGATCTGTTTGGAGACCTGCCAAGACATACATGTACAACGTTAGGGTAAAGTTGGTGCAATATTCGTGGACGGCATATTAATACCCGAACTACCTGGAAGAGTACGTGATTTAAATTATATTACACTCAATTCAATTAAGTTGATCAATTCAAGTCATTTTTAAAATTCCTTATTGTAAGCCAACGGTATGGACATTCAAAGCACAAACGTCGTGGGCCTATACTACGGAAGCTTAAACATGCTGCAAGAAGGCGACTTGTTTAACTCGTCGAGGTTATTAAAGACTCCCCAAGGTGCCAAAATGTGAGAAGGCAGGTTATTTAAGTCGAGAAGGTGAGAATGTGACTTGTCAATATCACCCAGTCCCTTTCTCGCCTTCTTGGCCTTCTTGGCCTTTGAAAGTTTCAATAAGTCGCTTTCTCGTAAAACATGACGCTTTGGCAAGTTTGTTACGAGTCGGCTTCTCGCTTTCTTGTTTTAAACATGGCGCCATATAGCGAGTTTTAACAAATCACTTTTTCGCCTTCTCGTCTTTAAACATGGCGCATTGGCGAGCCAAACATGTCGCCTTCTCGCTGCAGGTTTAAGCTTCCATACTATACACATTGGGGTATCACTTCAAGTATCCCTCAACATTTCAACATTCAAAACAAATTTAGCTTACCTTCACTATCCGAACGACAGAGGAATAGGTCCTATTTCAGTGTTCAAGAGTTTGTTGACTGGTTTCCCCATGAAATCCAGGGGTAGCGTCGATACTAAACCTTCAAAGGAAGATGAAAAGAAATCGTGTTCAACCGTGGAGCATATCGTTCGACCCTCATCCGGTATAGAAGTTCACAAGCTCAACTAGAAACGGGTTTAACTGGTATATTAAGAAACCTGCCCTCCTTGCATGCTCGAAACGTAATCATTACGAATGTGAGCATTTAAGACCTAGTAAACAATGGAGGGGTGAAGGAGATGTAAGTTAAGGTTCATAGTCTAAAGTCTGATAGTCTGAATCTCTGAAGCTACCAAACTACCTAATGTTGTTGTCTTTTGCTTGGTAAGTGGACATCGACGGATCAATCAATAAATTACAACATTCTCTATTCAGGAGTAGCTTTTTTATATTCATGAGCTAATGCGAGCCTTTAAACTCGGAATGTAAATATAGTGTAATTTTGTTAGTACACTTAACATATGGAAGCCTATATGTAAATAAGAAATCGTGTAATTCTACGTGGGGTGACTAAAGTACATGCAAATTAGCTATACTTTTGCTGGCCTGAAGCAAAATTTAGTTGATTGATAAAACCACATATACCCGTATTCTGAAGTCAGGTTTAGTTAAACCCAGGTTTAAAATTAAACCTGACTTCAGAATACGGGCCATAGAGTCAAGTGATATATACACCTGCTATATGTTGTCATCCTGTTGAGAGCCAGAAGGACTTAAACTTGGTGTAAAATGATATGAGTTTAATAACCACCCTCTGGCTTCAACAGAAGCTTTACCGATTGCATTAAAAAAATCTTCACATTGTCAGCTTTGACATAAGAAGAACGCCCAAAACGAAAGTACGGAGTTAATGAGTCTTATTTTGTGTTTCAATGAGAAAAACAAAATCAGCAAAACATTATTCTGAATGTCTTACTTTTCAACCAAAGAAAAGATTAAGACACATTATAATTCGCAAAATTGTGATCTATTCGTTGTGGTGAAGACATATAGGGCCCTGTTTCATAACACTTGTCATCAATAACACCTGCCATATATAGTATGACAATCTGCTCACAGCCAATCAGACGCAAGGATTTCGGTAGCTTATAACATTTATCGTAACTTGTTACTGACATCAAAATGAAAAAGGGTCCTGATGCATCACATCTCAAATTCATATTGGTTAAATCAACTATATCAGGTTTTCTCATTATTGTTCTGGTCAAGGAAAAGATGATGCAAAAGTCTAAGGTATCTGTCTTTCTGCGGTCAAAGTCGGCTTATTACGAATCCATTTTAAACATGTCGTTTAGTTTCGAAAGAAATTGCAGTAGCTGGACTCGCGCAAATACCAAATATCACCTGCAGTAACTATCTTATCCTTAAGTCCGAATATCCATGACCTTATGTCCGAATATCCTTGACCTTGAGTCCAAATATTCTTGACCTTAAGTCCGAATATCCTTGACCTTAAGTCCGAATATCCTTAGCCTTATGTCAAAATACTGTGAAGTGCCTGCTTAAATGAAATAGGGGCGTCACAAATAGTTCTAATTAACTTTCCACCACATCCCTTCAATCGTGATATATAAAACAAAGTTAGAGATTGCGAATTTCACCACGCAACGACACCAAGTGATTTACCTCTCGGCATCTTCCAAAAGTTACCCGATGTAAATGTATTCGTATAGGTGTTCCTGCCTAAAATGCTATTTTGTATTACACTTACCTATTGTAAAGATGTATTCTGCAGTAACAACACTGCCAGTCTGACACCGATGCACACAGTGAGCTTCAATGATGTGTATGGAGAGATACCTAATCTATGTGTTGAAAAACTGATTTTATTTAGATTTGATAACATATAGTCGTATAGCTGCTACTTTATACTACGGACCTCATTGTAACCTTGTGCAAATATGCTCTGCACCGCCAGGTGATTAACTTTGAGAATAGTTTGGAATCTAACCTTTATGAAGCGCATTGCCAAAGAAATTCATATAGCTTCTTGCACAATTACAAAAGACATGCTTTTACACAATATAGGCTTACGCAGAGTTCATCGTGACATAATTATAGAGGGGAGTATAACGCAATCTGGTGCAATATCATAAACGTTTTGACTACGTTCAATAATTCTGCCATAGTAGTGTATTAAAGCCTAACAAATGACATGATTTCGGTTTTAAAATAAATCTTTACCATCTGGATAAAATCACTTTCTTCCTAATCCTACATTTCTATACAAACATATAATTTTTGTTCCACATCCTCGATAATTATTATTCAAGACAGTAAATTACAAAGAGTATGTATACTAAGGCTACAACATTCGACAGAGGTATTGCAGCACTTTACTAATCTATCATGTCACGTTTTCAAAATCAAAATGAAACTATTACTGATAAATCAATAATACTAGTTTCCACATAAAACTTTCTCTTTTGGGCATGAGTTGTTGTCAGACTCACATGCTTTACACTAATTTCAACAGCACATCTACTCTCACGAATTAAAATGAAGGGAACAAATGAAGTCGTTTAGTATTGGTCTCAATTATCTCATTACGATAATATCACCGTGACTATGCTTCATTTATGTCCTTACAATAATAATAATAATCTTTTAAAGTCCACTCCAAATTGTATTAAACCGAAATGGAAATTCCTTTAGAAATTTAATAATCAAGAAGACAACGTAAAATATTTCAAACCACATACAGATGAGAATACCGTATTTCCACTTGAGTTATCTGACAATAATTGTAAAAGCATGCGACAATATATCTGTTATTATTAACCATAGCAAAGAGATCTAAATCATCAGTCGCTTATATAAAGAAAAATGTTTTTAGTTTCTCGCTATTCATCAGGTAATAAAAAGTAGACTTACCAAATACAAGAGTCTTAAAGCCAATCTGCACTAGCTTGGCCAGGAGGGATTAGACCACCCTGCAGGGTCACTGGCAGGTGGTTATCTCATCAAATCAGCTCTCAATTAACATAAGAAAAACGGGAACCAATGGTCATCTATTAGGGATTGTTTGCTATATAGAGGGCGCAAATAGCTATAAGTAGTGCAGTGGGGCTTTAAGTATTTCTCAAGACAGTTAAATTGTTTCAATAGCAAACGACCTGCTCATTTACAAAAATAGGGGTTGACGGTCGTTCGGCACTATGTTACTGACCGCTCACATGACATTCTCCGACTTTCTTTCATTCCATAGACTTTGACACATACAAAGTGATTTATTTTCTTCCTTTTCGGAAGTCGTTATTTCAGGACAATGACAATAACCTTGAACTAAAGATGTCCCGTGTTCTGGGGGGGGGGGGTTGAATTTTTTCTTCAAAGCGAGGAAACAATGAGAGCGATTAATTTGTTTACACCACGAGAAGAATGAAAAAGGGGTACATTTTCCTTTTGACTTTTATGTCGCTGGATGTCTGTATCATTCGACTTGTTGTCATTCGATCTTTGTCGTCCGACTTCCCAAAAAAGAGAGGAAAGAATAGATAAACACGAGGGAACGATGCTAGCCGATGTTCTCCCTTTCCTATAATTCTGATCTCCATAAAAACTACATTTTGCTCTTACTATTGGATTTCAAATATGAAAGCCAGTGAAACATTGCCGGCTTCTGCTCTGTTACATAAGCTGAAATTATGCATTTTTATGGAAGTTAACATTTTCTTCTATACATAGATTAGAGTGTGGTACACCATAAAAAATAAAGAGATTAAGAAAGAACGAACAAAAAAAACATGGCTGGACTGAGACTTATTTTGACGAAAACATACAAGTTTGTTTGTCCATCTTCGAACCGCTAGTAATTGTCATCCGTTGGATTTATCCTAAGTCTTCAGGCCACCCCTCCCCACCCCCACATTTACAAGAAAATGTGTTTACTAAATTACATTAAGAGCGAACTTTACAAAAACAAAGACATGTTGGACTTGACCTATATAAACAGTTAGCAACAGTTTCGAAAGCTCATGCATGTATTGCTACAAGGTCACACTGGTTTAAGAGTTTGACTCCCTATACAAGATGAGGATTAAGTTTTAGGCCTCGTATAACTCCACCCGTCACCCTCCTCCTCCCATCCTCCTCCTCTCCCGTTCTCTTCCCCCATCCTCTCCTCCTCCCCATCTCCCATCTTTTCCCCTCCTCCTCCACCTCCGTTCCTGGTCTCCCCTCTTCCACCTCCCCTCGGCCTCCCCCTCTTTTTCGTCCCCATCGTATTCCCCTCCTCTCCCTTTGATCCCGACGCCCTGCTTCCCTTGCCTTACTGCTAAAGCCAGATTCATGCCGCTTGGTCATAGTCAGGTGACAGTGATAAAGAAATAATAGCAAACAAGCAAACATTTATCCAGTCGTTCGTGGGGGTCAATCTCGGGGGAAAATGACATTATTTCACTTTAAATACAGTTCAAAGTCTAAATTGCAGAAGAAATGCAAGGAGAATAGTCATGGGGATCACTTCCCCTTTAATAACACATTTATCTGAAGGGCTACACAAATGTTTACACTCTTCGTATTGAAATATATAATTCATAATACAGTGAGCATGAGCTTACTCTGCCGATCAACTTTGGAATATTTATGGCTGTATGTTGACTTTGAACTGAGTTTAAGACTCATAAACATTTCTGTTACAGTCATAATAGTTGCTTGTCTTCGAATGTAATATACAATGTACATAAGTTTAAGAAGCGCCGCTACTATTAAGTTATTGGGTTCGATTAAGGAACACTGTCTTGTTGGATATGCTGCATCTGCAAGGCCTAAATCGTTATTTTAAACGATATTTGGATCCCCCTATCTGTGCCTAGAATATCTTTCTTTGTAGATGTGTTTCTGAGGAATGGTGCTCAGGTTTTTCAACAAGTTCGACAAGGTGTGCTCTGATAAGAGGTAGATATGCTGATAACAAGAAATGCTTGTATGTGTTCACATTGAGAAAGTTCGGAAAAAATGAATAACAGTTTATCAAATGATAATGGATTAATTTTTCCTTCTCATCTTCTTTCGAGATTATTAGCAATAACATATTAACATACAATAAAAATGAATGAGAATGGAATTCGATCATGAAATTCTGCTTCAATTTCTTGATTTCATTTCATTTATTGAAAAAAGTTAATGGACCGCCAGTGGCCTCCGTTTGTTACAATTCTTCAATGTGAGCACAATCCGAGCTTTCTTTACACAACTGCACAATGTTGGTGCTATGATAGGCCACCTATTTATCGTGATCCCTGGGCTCTTATTAAAGCAAATGGAATAATGATTATTAGTTTTAGTTAACCCACGACGTGCGATTCTATTTTTCCGCACATTACTTTTCAAAAATATGATATTGCATGCCATTTATTTCTATTTATTTTAAAGGCTAACTTTTGATCATGGCGTCGTCTGAATGGGACTGGTTTTGTGGTGTAAACTCCACACTCGACTCGGGCACCGGTTTGAACAACTCGTGTTTAATCAACGGTATCATCGTTGTACCCCAGCTAGGCTTCATCTTTCTTTCGTCAGTCTTCCTCATCCTCCTCGCCTCTTGTTCCTCCCGTCAGAGTCTCACCGGCTCCAAGTATCACCTACGCCTCCCGGGTCATACTGCAAGATGGCTTCTGACTTACGTCCTTCTTGTCCTCACACTCTCCTTCATAGCAGAAGGCATTCTGACCAACGACACCTACCTCGCCAACTCCTTACCACAACAGCCACATATCTATGTTGCAGGAGTGGTGATGTTTCTAGGGGCAATGCTGTCGATTGTTTATTACCACATGATGGAGAAATGGCGTGCACGACACATGGTGTGGCTCCTACTCGTATACTGGATGACATCGTTGTTGTCGATGGTCGTTTATATGATGCATATTGTCAGAAGTGGCGAAGCCGAATGGACAGGACTTCGATTTGACTTGACGCTAGGGTTTATCGTCTTGATGTCAATGATGCTCATTATAGAGGCAGTTATGTGCGCTAGTATGGTATGTATATGCATTAAATATTTCTGTGATTTATTTCCGTTTCAATAGAAGCATAAACATGATGCACATCGATTCAATAGTTAACATAGAAAAATAACAGATCACCAAGACCATTCTTTCATTTCTGTCTTGTCTCTCTCTCTCTCTCTCTCTATCTCTATCTCTCCTTTTCTCCACTTGTATTATTATGATATATGTATAAGTTTGTAAGAAATGTTGTCTTTTGTCATTTCACTTTGTAAACTCCGTGTAATTCAGCCCCTGGGATGCCATGTGGAATTATTTAGAATATGTATCAATACAATTCAACAATACAATAAACGTATACATTGAATCAGTTGGGCATGCCGTGAACAGCCGATATGGTACTTTTTTCATGATACTTCAATGCACGTTTAAATCATTATCTTATCTTCAAAGAAAAATAATATTCTATATGATCAAAGATATACATGTAGTTTCCTGTATGTGAGATTGCCTTTTCCATAGTTTCGTAAAATGCCAATAATACGGAAATCGTGATCATCTTTTGGCTCTAGCCAAATCTAAATCTGCTTTCTTAAATTATTGCATTTGTTAGAGAATAAAAACAGAAAGATAAACAACATGATATTATGTATCGCAAGAAATCCATGTAACTTTCACCTTCGTTTCATACATTTTGTGAATCAAATGGCGGAATATGGAGGTAACAAAAGGGGGATATTAATCCTATAAAACTATAACAAGTTTTTAGAAGGCCTATGAGACCAACAATGACTCTTGCGATGTCGGTCCTTAAGCTTTCGTTCTCTCGAATAAGTTGTATCGGCTTCACCTGTTGTTTCAGATGTGTGGGGCATGCGGGGTTCTTCAGAATTCCGACCAGCTTGATGACACCAAGAAAGAAGACATGAACTTCTTCCAGGACTATGCACCTCTGCCATCGTCCTTGACGTACTGGTGGATGGACTGGCTCTTCACGCTGGGCTACAGGAAACCAATCGAACCGAGTGATCTGGGTAGTATACCTGAAAAACACACAGCAGATGCCATCCATGCGATATTCAAAAAGAACTACCTCAAAGAGAAGGTAAAGTCCGTTGGACACAATGCGTCATTTAGATCACTTGCGCTAATAATTGCGCTAATAATTGCGCTAATCAAGCCTGTGCAGGAAATTAAGTGTATGTATTCAACACCATGTTTTGTTTGCGCTGTTCATTTTGCATTCAACCCTTATCACTCTCATCAGGCGTGTGAAAGACCGCGCCAGCCACTGATGCAATTCTGCGTCAGCAAAATTCGGCCTCGTGTACAACTGATCTATAAGGAGAAATGAAATACATACCGATTGATGCAGAACATAAAATCCGTTGCACACGAAGCGTTATATCCACTGTGCCAATTCAAGGACGCGATGATGTGTTAATGTACAGAACATGTCCAAGCGCAGTATTTAGCCTCAGGTGTAATCCCTCGAAGCAAGGTGCGACGTCACTATGAATATGACTGACAAAGAAAGCGGACAAAATATACAGTTCCTCAGGTAGACAAAGGAACATCCCTTCACCGCTATTATGTAAAAATGTGTAGAACAGGTATCACATGCATATTCACCTTTTTACATAATAGCAGTGAAGGGATGTTCCTTTATCTACCTGAGGAACTGTATATTTTGTCCGCTTTCTTTGTCTGTTATGTTCATAGTGCGTCCTAGCACAATTTTTCGGAATTGCCAGAAAACCGACTTGTACATAACTCTGTGTGGCGTACGTAGAAATCTACACAAAGCAATCAGCCTGAACACAATGGCAACTCTGGTTCAGCTGTCGTGTGTGATCGCTGTTAATTGTGGCATGAATTCTATTGAATTGGACAATAGTAATTGAAGAGGCAAATACTTCACAATCAAATATCATGACCTTAGTATGCTATGATTATTTTGCATACCTCCATATTGTGACAATTAAATGAATATGCAATCATGTACATGCAAAAGTTTATATAATTCTTTATTATGGTATTCACTGACAAGCCAAATTCAGGAAAACTGGAAAATATCAAAATCATATCTTGAGGTTGAATGTTTATTATATTAGGTTCATGCATAAATACAGTATCCAAATGATTATTTCATCAATTATATTCGCGGCAGTCACACATTAAAGATTAGATTTCTATCCATGCTATTGTATTTTGAAAGAAACTAAAGTTACGGGAATCAATGATTGATTATGTAGCATATAAGAATTGTTGTTTACTTACATGTTTTTATAATTATCATCAAAATGATAAGAAATTAACTAATTCTTACTGAAAGCCTCATACGCTGCTCATTGTGTTTTATGGAACTAAACATTGTGGCATGACAGTTTGGTCCAAGCATTTCCGGAACGTCTCGTCACATTTAGAATATGATGGCATTTGAAGAACAATCTTTATCATTCCAGGGCTCTCTGGGAGAGCAAGTCCAAAAATGGACTTGAAATGAGACCACCTGTTGACATAAAACTATAATAAATAAAATACAAATAGTAAATCAGTGAACATTTCTTCAAAGATATTCGTCCACACTATTGAAAGAACCCACAAAGTCACAAATTATTTTTTTCTTCACATTCCACCGTTACAGGAGAGAGCACGGGTCAAAGGGCATGACATGAACTTCTGGCGCGTTTACATTCGCACATACGGAGTACGCATGATGACAGCAGGCATGTTCAAACTCACCGCTGACATGCTGCAATTTGTTGGACCACTCTGTATCAGCGGGATTGTCAACTTTGTCACTGCCGGTGAAAATAAGGTATTTCAGTGTTTCTTTCTTTGGCATGAAAGTACAAGTGAGCAGCTTGTTCCTTGACGTTTTGTTTATCACGTTGCAAAGGGGAAATGTTAATTGAGCCATATCATGATTGAGTCACTTGTACGAATGATCAGAATGATAATGTTCATTCGATAATATTGTTCCGCGGCATTATCCGACGAAAACCGAATTCTTAACTTTAATCCTGGACCCAAAACAAAACATAACCATATAACCATAACCATTACGCTAACCTTAACCCCAAATCTATTCTACAAATTAAACTTAACATTTAAAACAATGCCTATTTTATATACCAAATCCCTTTTGTAAGTAAAATAGGCGGATCATAGGGTAACAAATAGGCCAACCCATCTCCACTTCCTTAAAAAAACGTATAAAATCCTTTCATTTTGATTAAATAATAGTTAAACAATAATAAACCCCCCCCCCCCTAAAAAAAAAAAAAAAAAAAAAATCCTGTCATTGATAGGTGCTTTAATTTGTTACACCGTTGAAAGAAAGAAATTTAATCGACGTTTATCTAAACTTTGTCTAGATCCCAAGTCCTCATCATGTGACGGTGACAGAGTTCTTGGCCAATGGCTATGTACTGATAGGTTGTATCACAGTATCAGCTTTCACACGCCACACCTTCGATCAAACCTACTACTACTGGACAGCAGTAGAAGGTGTCCATATCAAATCAGCTATCCAGGTTCGTGGTTATCATGCAAGAGATAGGACAGTGGAGAGGGGGACATTTCTTGACAAAAAAGAGCGTTTTCTGGAACGTGAAAGGGTGTTTTTGGAACTGAAAAGGGTGTTTTTTATGTGAAAGGGTGTTACGGGAACTGAAAAAGGTGTGTCTGGAACGGGAAGGGGCGTTTTGGGACGGAACTGAAAAGGGTGTGTCTGGAACGGGAAAGGTTGTGTCTGGAACGGGAAAGGGTGTGTCTGTAACTGGAAAGGGGATGTCTGGAACAGGAAAGGGTGTGTCTGGAACTGGAAAGGGTGTGTCTGGAACTGGAAAGGGTGTGTCTGGAACGGGAAAGGGTGTGTCTGGAACTGGAAAGGGTGTGTCTGGAACGGGAAAGGGTGTGTCTAGAACTGGAAAGGGTGCGTCTGGAACGGGAAATGGTGTGTCGGGAACTGGAAAGGGTGTGTCTGGAACTGGAAAGGGTGTGTCTGGAACGGGAAAGGGTGTGTCTGGAAACTGAAAAGGGTGTGTCTGGAACTGGAAAGAGTGTGTCTGGAACTGGAAAAGGTGTGTCTGGAACTGGAAAGAGTGTGTCCGGAACGGGAAAGGGTGTTACGGGAACGGGGAAATGTTGTTTTTCATTACGTTATATTTAAGTCTCTATATCAACGAACTTCGCTACTTTTCTTGTTATAAAATAAATGGGGTCAGGAGCATCTTACTGAAAACAAACAGGTTTTTTACACTTTATAGGTAAGGGGACTTATAGACTGTCAAATATTTTGTTCTTTTATGATTGCAATATCAATTTTAATCGCAGTAATCTGTTTTTTCTTCTTTTTTAAACCTAAAACTATAGAGTATGGTATACGAGAAGTCTCTGCGGCTGTCAACATACGCCATGTCAGGTGGTATGATGACAATGGGTCAGGTGACCAATCACATGTCAGTCGATGCAACCAATCTCCAATTCTTCTTCAACTTCTTTAACGAGCTATGGATAATACCAATCAGGGTAAAGGCCAATTATTAACAATATTAAGTGAAAGTTACTACCTGTGATGTGAATTAGCAGAAACTATTATTATTTTGTTCAATTTCATCATTTTTCATTGTTTTAATCAAAAGATTATCAATTGATTAATTTATTAATTAAATTATAGAAATTAACAGTGCTGTTTAGCAAGATGTCTGCACTCACACACATACTTTTCTTCTTCCTTTCTAGATCATACTTACACTTATTCTGCTGTACATGCAGCTCGGTGGCCCATCCCTGATAGGTTCATCCTTGTTCTTCATTGTCGTACCAATCCAAATACTTTTAGCGACAGCAACTGCTAGATACATGAAAGAAGTGCTGGTAAGATCGTAAAGAAAGAAAATATATTCATTTTATTTAATTTAAATGAATAACCATGAAGATATGTAAAATGAATAAATGCAATTTTAATAATCGCGGCCATTTTTGTCATGTATTTTAGAATACTAAAGTAATTCAGTTTTTTATTGAAACCTCCCACTTCGTTTAAACAAGAATATTATTTAGGAAACATATCACGTCGATGGGAATTGTTATAATTATAGTGGGTGCACTCCTGTATATCTAGAGAGTGTTGCTATAAACCATAGCTCGCAGTTTTCTTTATGACATCTTAAATCGAGATCTTTGGGATCGTAAGTCACAGTACATGCGACGAACATGTAATTAAGCTTTAATAGCAATATCAAATTGGAGTTTACTAACATTGTAATTTTGTATGAAAATACAGGGCAAATCCACAGATAATGAAATCATAAACAATTGGACCTTTGTTCCGCATATAATCACATTTCCTTCTTTATAAATCCAAACCGTTCCATATCAGTTGTATGTCCCTCAAATCTTGTTTTTTAATGAGTCCCATTAATAGTAAATGGCGCGATTTTGTCCTTGTTTTCGGACTCTGAAATGTATGTATACATCATAAGTCGATTGGGGCGGATCTAGCTTTTTGCTAAGGGGGGGGGGGGGGGTTGACCCAGTGGCGGATCAAGTATTTTCCAAGAAGGGGGCCCGAAATTTGAAAATCGTGCCGAAAAAAGTTTGCTCGGTGGGGGGGAACGGGGGGGGGGGGGTAAAAAGCACTCCAAACAAAAATCATTTTGCCCGACATTAAAAAAAAAAAAAAATGTTAAACTCCCCCTAGTTCCGCCCCTGAATATACATGTACATTGAGAAACTCACTCGCTGGTACATTAGGATTGTACAATTTAGGTAAT
>JAVYIG010018175.1:0-22052 GCA_035222895.1 Strongylocentrotus droebachiensis
GCTGAGAGGAAAGCAGACAAGATAGCTGGTAAAGGCAAGCCAGGCACCCCTAACGGGATCATCAACGGAAACAACAATGACATGAAGACAGAACCCACATGGATACATGAAATATTCCAAGGAACGTTAACAAACGAGACAAGATGTCTCTGCTGCGAAGGGGTAAGTGGACTCCATCTTGTGCTTCCATCTATGGTCAGGGCCCCATTTCACAAAAACTTGTCATCAATGACAAAGAAAGTTTTTGTCATAAGCTAGTGAAATCATTGCTTCTGATTGGTTATCAGCAGATTTGTCACTGATTTTTGTCATTTGTCATTGAAAAGAGGCTTTGTGAAGCGGGTTCCTGATGTTGCCATTTGGTAGAGTTTGCAAGTTGGCATTGAGAACTTGATAGTATTCATCAAGGTTCTGTTAGAGGTACAGGGACCAGCAATCAGGAGCAATTTAGTGCGGCCTGTTGGTGTAATAAGTTTCAATGAGTCCACAGTATTTCAAAACTACATCTGCTAGGAATGTCTGTCATTCCAAAACAACCTTCGTTGGCATAGGTTTTTTCTTGTATTTGAGACTTTCCTGATGCTTTTTGCATTTTCTCATTAAATCGTTACTGTAACAAAGTGCTTTCCCTATCCTACACATCATGGCAATGCTTTGTTATGTGACATTAAGTGTAAGATTTTCATATCAATACAAATTGATAGTCTAAAGGCCTTGTCTTTAGGCACATGAAATGTTTTTAGGCACATGAAATGAAGACTTGATTTTTAGTCAATATTAAATTCTTTATCAAATTTTTTAGTACATTTTATTTAGAAATTTATGAATTAATGTCTTCATTTCATACATTAATTACCTGTTTTGCATACATGTAGTAAACAACAGAGCCCGCGCATGAGGCTCACCGCAAAATCATTCAAGCAACGGCCTGGAACAGGGCAAATACAGCGTTCGGAGCTGGTGTGATCACTATGCCATTGTTTAGCACAACATTTTTGGAACCAGCAACCTTGACAACCTTCAGTACTCTATGCTTCTATAGTTTCTAGACCAATTTACTTACAAACAAACTTTCTCTTCATTACAGGTGAGCAGCAAAGATGAGGACTTCCTAGATCTGTCTGTAGATGTGGAACAGAACACGTCAATAACACATTGTTTAAGGTAAATTAATGTATGAGAAGAGTGTACATTCTTGAACTGATCGGTACTATCAAAAGATTTAAAATCAGACCGCTGTTTGCCCAGCAAAAGGTCATGAACGTGAATTTAAGTCAAATTCTTTACATGTTTCTAACTTAACCATTTTCCAATGAAAGGAGAAAAAAAAATGATATATGAAAATTATAACATATTACTTTTGTCAAGTAAATATGTTCTGTAGGTGTTGCCACAGAAACGTACAAAATTGAAATGCATATTTCTAGATATGTACCTCTGCTGACCGTGTGTGCATTGTCTGTTGTTTGCTATGCACTTATGTTATTTTTCTTGTAGTATGGAAATAGTGAATAAAACACAAAGGTCTCTATTTTACAAATGCAGTTAGACCTGACCCCGTGCTTTAGATCATGTTTTAACAAAGAAAATTTAGACCTCAGACTGACATATTTTGTGTAAAATCAGATTTTTAACAAAAGCTTAGGCCCAGCGTAGGGTTTGAATTTCAGTAGAGAATGAGCCTTAAAGATTATTATTGTAAATACTTATATCTTGTTATTTTTATTTGTGATTTCAGGGGTTTCAGCAATACAGAAACATTGTGCCATGAATACAAATACTACTGTGAGACGTGCTGTAGCAAACAAGAAGCACAAAAGAGGTAAGTTTTAAAGCTTTCTTGACAAATTTGAACGATTGCGGAAGCTGCTTGGTTAAAAAGTGCTTACAGTCACCTCCAATTCCTATAAAAGCTTAACAGAGAATGCCTTTTTATAGAAACCAGGTAGATCCATATTCATTAGTATTAGTGATAAACCTGTAGAGATAGCTTATTTGTTATTTATGCTGGGTGGTAATTGATAGTATCTAAGCTTTGATTGACATACTTGATAGAAAGCTGTATAGTAAAGGAAAACAAAACATTTTAAATCTTTCACCACCATCTGATTGTGCCTTTTATGAATGATATGATAAGGTGTACTAGAATCTTTTATCTTTTTCTATCTCCTGATATGTTTCTACGTGTATCAATTTCTACTACAAAGTTAATGTACAACCTTTTTGTTTTCTTCTATGTAGATATTCATAAAATTTCCAACTATAGTTTTATAATAGAGCATGGCCATTTCCTAAAGAAAGGAGTGTGTTGTGGAATTAGAGAGTCAAGGGTTAGTGTAAGACTGTCCAAAAGCAATAAATGGTGTTTTTTTTTAATGAAAATATAAAAATTAAAATTACAGTTGGGCCTGAAAGTTAACATGCACCGGGAACAGAAGTACTATAAAACATTATTACAACTTTACTCATTCCTGCCATCTTTTCAATTCAGGAAGATAAACAAGTTTGGTCTCTGTTTAATGTATATAGTACATCACTACCGTAATCACTCTGAGGTATTTATATATGTGACTCCTGATGAAAATGAGAGTAAAATGTTTGTTTTTTCCAGGTATATGTAAACTTTCGGGCCCAACAGTAGATAACCTGTGTTTTCTTATTCAAAATTTTCTTCTATTGAATGATTGTAAGCTTAGTAATCTTAACTCTCCGATCTTTACGATTTCAGAATGCAGGTGAAGAAACTTCCTCAACTGTTGGCGCTACACTTAAAACGGTTCAAGTACATGGAACAATCACATAGATATACCAAGCTTTCCTACCGAGTCGTGTTTCCATTAGAACTAAGATTAATGAACACGGTATGTATGCGGTCATCTCATATTTCATTTCTTTTTCCATAGCAGCTCTCAAGCGATCATACAGTGAGTGGTATGCACCAGAGTTATCGTACTTGAGTTGTATTTGGGGAACGAAAGTTGTAGGTTTGAGCTCCAACTTGTTATCAATGTCCTTCGACAAGAAATTCATCTATTATTTTCCAATCTGGACCCAGGTGTAATTAGTGGTACCTGGCAGGATTCATTCCTTGATGTACAATAATAATGATTGTCATAATGTAAAGCTAGGGTGATTTCCAAAGCAATATTGGAGTTCATAGAGATGTTAAATCATACCAGAGCAAAATCTATTATCATTAGATTGTTTGGCCTTGCAATATATATTGTAACAAACTTTGGTCATGATAAATTTCAGTATTACGTTTGTGAGATTGGAAATTTATTCAGGGTCGTTAATACAGCAAGGTCAGAGGATTGAAGTAGTGTTTTAGTTGTAGTAGTGGTTGTGGTAGAAGTAATACCAGTTGTAATCATCAAGAATGTAAATGCAAGTAGAGTATAGTTGAAGGTGGTGGTGGTGGTCATTGTGATGTTGGAAGTGGTAGTGGAAACGGGGTACTATCCTGCTCTTGGAAAAATTTACCAATGGGTGTGAGTACTTTGTTAGATTGGAAATTCATTCAGGGTTGTCAATTGAGCAAGATTAGAGGAATGAGACACACCCCCTGAAAATGTGTTTATTTTATTGTTCTATATGCCCTTTGTTTCACAGAGTGACGATGCTGAGGCACCAGATAAGCTGTATGATCTAGTTTCTGTTGTTGTGCACTGTGGAAGGTAAGATACCAATTCACTGACATTCCAATTGATAAACATTTTCATTGTGAAATGTCGACTAAATTTTAAATGGCAAATTTACTATTATTATATAATATCATAAAAGGCTAAAATACTAGAATGTATAAGAAGTTTCATTTGACCTAATATAAGAAAATGTGATGTGATGCCTGTCACAATAAAACTATGACCTTAGTTTATACACGTTTACTTGTTTTGGGGGGTTTCATAATGAAGAAAAATGTAATAACAAGGTTTTATTTTTTAGAATATATATATATATGACATCACTTTCCAATGTTCCAATTTTCATATTTTTTCTATGCACAGTGGGCCAAATAGGGGTCATTACATCACCATTGTAAAGAGCTTTGGTTTCTGGCTTCTCTTCGATGATGACATGGTAGAGGTAAGAAAATAGGAGGAGGAGGACGAGGTGGGTGTGATACAGTGATTGTGGTGTTAGAGGAGAGGGTTAGAGGTGAAGGTGGTTCGGAGATGATGATAATGATGATGACATGGTATAGGTAAGAAAATAGGGAACAGGAGGAGGATATGGTGTTTGTGAGTGTGATATGGTGATGAGGAGGATGATGATAATGATGATGATGATGATGATGATGATGACGATGATGATGATGATGATGATGATGATGATGTGATGAGGTGGTGATGAGATGAGGTGGTGGAAGTGGTGTTAGAGGTGTGTTAGTGCTGATGGTGGTTTTGGGGACGATTATAATGATGATGAGTGGTTTTTTTAAAAATTATTAAAGGGCTGGTGATTGTAGTAATGTGATGATGATGTGGTAAGGATGATGAGGATGATGATGATGGTAGTGATCATGCTAGTGGTGATTGTAGTAATTTATGAAGAGGAATATGATGATGATGGTTATGGCGATTATGATTCTTATTATGTTTCTTTTACTGTCAACTATACTTATGATAATACTAAGGTGTGACCAACCAGAGATGGTTCGTGATAATTGCTGAATATATTTCCTGTGCTTTGCCATGTGTTATGCAAAAATATAAACATTCTTTTATAACCTGATTGCTCATACCATACTTTTTGATTTTCCCTAATGTGTCCAATGTCTTTCTTTCTTTCTCTTCCTGCAGAAAATTGAAATCTCAAGTATCGAGGAATTCTACGGTCTGGCCACCGAGGTGCAAAAGAACTCTGATTCTGGGTACATTCTCTTCTACCAGGCAAGAGACTTGTAAAGAACAGACAGACAATAAGAATGGTTCAAAGACCAAAGTCTGGATTAGTTTGTCCCAAGAAAGATCGCTAATGGAAAGAACCCCTCTCTCTGGAAGCATCTTCTACAGATGTCACACTGTCTTATGCGAGATGTGAAGCATGTTTGACTGAACTACAGATGTAGCAAAGCCATCAGACATATCCCTGATGTACCCTTGGATATTCTTTTGATGATGAGCAAAGGAGGGTGTGAAGCATCACTGTCAGCATTATAGACGAGGGGGGGGGGAAATATCTTCAGCATGTGGTTGCTGCCCTCAACAGTCTACCTGATGGTAGCGATCAGATAAATTCGGAAAGAGCATCATCGCATGAAAAAGATAAAAGTGGAAGTTTACAATTTTTCAATAATTTTATCCTTTTGATTTGTCCCTTTCTTCAATCTACTGGTCTATTGAATCCCTAAACAACCTTGTGGTGAATAGTAAAGTGTACTATTGATTGACATAAATGACATGATCGATATAAACCCCAGGGAGATTATAGAGCTTTGTCTGAGATATTCTTTAGATGTTTTGTTTAATATGTTACAACTGATAATAAACTAGTCTCAGGAGCAGTGTTGTGCACTTTCACCATTATTAATTAATTCCAAAATTCACTGTCATACATTTATTTATAGTACAAGCTGTTTTTATTATAATCTTTTTTCCATACATTTTTTGTTTTTAAGTAGGAAGACCCAATCAGAATGAAATAAACCAAATATAATTATCAAAACTTTGGGAATTAATTGACGTATATGACTGCACTGTTTAATAAATACATGCAATTGTGTACTTTTAATATATATATATGTACATGTGGAGCGAATGAACTATTTCTCATTCAACGAGTATGTACATATTTATGGAATTTTTCAGCCATTTTAGAATGCAGACTTATTGTACGTAATTAACTATATATAATGTACATAATGTGTATATCACAGAACTATTTTGTGGTAGAAAGTAAGAGATGCTATACAAAAAAAAGAAGATGAAAAATAGAAAAAAAATATTCAGATATGCTATTATATTCCATAAATTCCATTTGCTGATACTAAAGTTGATACATTGGAATTAAGATTTAGTGCCATCTTTTTAAAATCTCATAGAGATTTTCTTTCTTATTATTTTGTTAAGGTTAATAGCAAAGAAATTTTGAATAGAATATGTAATTTATATGTTACAATTCTTTATATCTTTTTGCAATATATTTGTATAATACTGGCCGCCACTTTGGTAGTACTATTGGATTTTTTCTTTTTCTTTCAAGTGAAAGAAATGTACTTTAATGTGTGACCCAAGCTCCGCTGTAACATTTGCTACAGTTACTTTGTAGTGCCCTTCATCTTATTATCATCTGCCTCTGCATTTTGAAATACACTGAAACCTGTATATATAAAGACTGCTTAAAGGTCGGGTGAAATCCAAATATAAGTTGATTCCTGATGATTTGCAGGGCTGCATACAACTCATATTTTGTTATCTAACCATCTAAATATATTTCATAGATTTTTAATTATTTTTGAAAATAATTTTAAAAACCTGCTAAGTTCCACCCTAAAATAACGCTTGAGATCTCATTCCCTAAATGACATCATCTGTCAATCATTAGTGAGCTAACAAGAGACGGTGGTATGTAACTGCCCCCAGCTCAGCACATGCTCACATAAGAATTGAATGCTATCATACAATACCTCCACATTACCTTTCTTTTCCTGTTGATGCTACAGCACGTTGTAGACAGGTGGTCTTTCTAGATACAGATTATCGCTAAAACAGGATTGACTGTTTAATTTGTAATGGCTCGTTCACATATAGTGCAGTGAATTGTGGTTTATCGAAGCAGATCGATTTTTTCTTGAACGTGTAAATGATTAGCAGGTGAGGATGAAAAAGGTAGCTCTATGCAACAAAGGTCCTATGCGTACTCGCTTATCCGTATGTTATAATACCGTATACAAAACTGTGAAGCACACTGCGCTTATTTTGCTCGGGCGATTTACCATGGTATATGTTATTAAGGCGTTCAGCGATGAGACATCCACATGTACGTTCAAGAATATGTCATGTTCGTTACGAGAATATTCGAAAGTTGACAATAAGAATTGTGCTATCAAGTAGCATTAGAAGTGTTAGGTTTGGCCTTGTATCATTTACGTATTTCTATTCCTACTACAAGATTTATGAGCAACTAATACTTCATGAGTCAAATTTTAAGTTTAATTCTTTGTTTCATTGTTAGGTTGAGCTATAAATATCTTCCAGGCATACGTTTTTACAAAGCATGTTGTTTCAGAATTTTAAAAAAAATCCAAACTCAAGGGAAACATTGACATTGTTTGGAGGGATTTGCTACCCATGGCATGGAATGATTCATACTCACCTTCATAAATCAACTTTTGTTTTTTCTCTCTAGCAATCCATCTTGATGTTATTAAGTAGTACTTTCACTTTCACTGGCATCTTAAGATTTCAAACAATATCGCCTCATAATCTTTCACGTTTCTTCGACAGGCTTATATCGTCGGCCTTATGCCAAAAGGGCCTTAACTGCTTTTGGCCATTCCGAGATAATCGCGTTTAAAGGTTTTGGCCTCTCTAATAATCAAAAGTTTGTGGTCGTTTTTTTGCTTTTGAAGCCAATTTCGATAAATGTGTTAAGTTATTAAGTTTTACATGAAATGTGTTAAATTTGTTATAAAATATTCAGAATTGTACATGCTATGTGCAAAATACATGTTAGGGCCTTTTTGGCATAAGGCTTGAATGTAGCGTATGTTAGCGTATGTTATGCCAGAAGGGCCGTAACCTACTCGGCATTATGCCAAAAGGGGCGTAACCTACGCGGCGTTATGCCAAAAGTGCCTTAACCTGCCGTTATCGTACGCGTAACTATGCGCGTAACTATGCGCGCGTACGCGCGCATAGTTAGCGCCCTTTTGGCATAAGGAAATTTTCTTGTTTCGCAACACCTTTGGTTTGCCAGAAAGGCCCTCCTAACGCAAATGGATCATCCGTGGAGGTTAAGGCCCTTTTGGCGTAAGGAAAAAGATGAGATACGCGTTAAGGCCCTTTTGAAATTCATAATTATCTTCATAAATAAATCAAATTTCAACAAGTGAAGCACATCATTTTAAAGAGAATGATGAAATCTACAAGGTGATATTAATAACTCAATAACCCCCAAAATCGGGTTAAGGCCCTTTTGGCATAAGGCCGACGATATGAGCTATATCATGACGGTCTACAAGTTGTTTTGAGGTACTTTTTTTTTGATGAAAAGTTGCGATTCTTTTGTGAGTAAATGCAACTATGGTACAAGTCATCATGAAACCAGTATTGGCAGACATGTCAACAAAAGCATTGAAGTTCTTGTTAATCAGAGCATTTATTGTGCTAAGATACCCAATAGTCCAGAGAAATCTTGTTTTTATGCAGCGACTCTAGTGTTCATTTTGTGATTTGGTATCCATCATGGTGGTCATACTGAAACTGCAGTTAATGGGACTTTCAAATTTCAGATAGTAATATTTGAAATTTGAAAGTAGGTCATTGACCCTAATGTAGTTCATGTACCTGTAGTTCATGTTTTAGTTGGATCTATTATTGCCAACTTGTCGATGTCAAACAAAGTCACCTTTGATTTTTGTATAATTTGTTTGTGTCCCATTTTGATCAAAGCATCAACTGAATTGTGTGTTCCTAAGTAATGTTACAGTCATTCCTACCTGAATTTACGAGCTTCTATGACTTTTAGCCATGGCAGCTCATTGAATAAGCTCACTTTGCACTCATACAAACAAGAGCATTATATTCACTGCTTCGCTTGAGTAAAAGAAACTCCCAATTCTTTGTTAAGCAGGTTTCAATTTTCGAACATTTGCTAGATTACATGGTTCAGGGACTCTTTAACTATTCTCGCCTACAAATTTGGGGTTGTAAAATGAAGTGAAGTATTTCAAATATATTTGTTGATTTGTCCTCGTGTATGATCTATCGTCCCCCAATGCCTGCACAACACAAAGCCTATTGTAGGATTCCCACATGTATATACATGTTTGAGAGTCTGGACACTTATTCTCAACCTCAATGCTGCCAACAGCTTCAAATTAAACAGAATCGTTCAGTAAAAAAATCATTACAGGGAGCTTTTCTTTTCAGTATATAATGTACTAATCACTCAGAGAATTACTTCTACTAAACTTGTTTCTGATATCAATAAGTACAGTATGTTATGTCCTGCGCACATTGTCAGTATAAGAATTTTCTTTCTTTCATTCTTTCTTTTTTTGTTTTGTCAAACAAAAATGTATATGACAGAGAGACTTCCTAGTCTATTTTGCACTTTGAAAGTCCATCTTTAATATTTTTAATAAATGACCAAAGTGTAGTATGAGTCTCAATCAGAATATATAAGCTACAATTTGTATTATTTTTTAATACAGATTTGGTAGAAAAGCTAATTTCTACAGGTAGTTTTTGCTGTGTTATGACTCTTATCTTTTATTGGAAGACCAAAGTTTCCACATATTGGATTTGGAGATTATATTCAAGTGCTTAATAATTTCTCAGTATTTTTCCCTTCATTCCTCATAATCTATAACAATACACAATAAAACCATATTTTCAGGTGATTTGGACTACCGTAACATGACTAGCGATCATGCAATCATATCCTATATGTAACATTACTGTCTGTTGTAATGTTAAGATATAGAATCTTGCAAAATACTTTGACATAAGATTAAGTGCATTATGATTAATGTTAGATAAACCTAATGAATAAGGAATTTAAAAGTAAAATAATTTTAATCAACCAGATAATCTTCCATTCCAATGAAGCTAGCTTTGGACGTTTTTAAGGACTCGACAGATAAGTCTATTTGAATGGAAGTATATTTTGTATATCATTCTCCATTTCTCGATAGGGATGCATGTAGATAGTTCATTGACCTCTAGATACATACATGTCATGTAAGGTAGAAAGTTCATTGACCTCTCGATGCTCCACAGTAGTGCCTCTTGTGCATTGTATTCAGTTTCTTCATGATTGCTGTAGTTTTTGTCACAGCCAAAACTAGTACGGTATGCAAGGAGTATGAAAAAGAATTGTGATGTTCTTTCCCTCTTGTGTTGGGAAATGTTAGTGTTGATTATGAAAATTTATATATTGAATTATAAAAGATTAAATAAATATTTCAGTATATGCAAATTACAAAAAAAGGGTTGCACTAGTTGAATTTTATATGAGTCCTTGGGAATGACAACAATTTGATGTGTCTACAGGTACTTTTTTTTTTTTAAGGCCACTGAAGGGACTCGCCAAAAGTGACCACTATGTACCGGTAGCCTTTCAATTTCTTTCATCAATTTTTTTTTTATTTGAATTGTTTTTACATCTGTTAGACAGGAAAAACTATAGGAGTTCACATAACTACTGATATAAAAGGAGAAGAGAGAGAGAGAGAGAGAGAATCAGGTACCTTGGCCTAGTGGGCAGCAAGAAGGGAAAGAGGGCGGGGAGCATTCAGATAACGGGAGAAACGTAAACTTTGTGTCAAGCCCAAGAAAAAAAGGCATTTCTCATAACTCAATAAGGGTTTGAATAAGTTTGCAGGTACATATTAGGCATCACAATCAGGGGCAGGGGAGCTGAAACAAGTATGATTTTATACAATTTTCCCATCGAAACAAAACCATAAGATTTTCTGTTAAAATTTGTGTGATAATATCTTGATGATGCAACAGAGCAGTTGCTTAGGTATTTTCATGGTAAACTTAACTGTTTGTGATGTTAAATTTGATAGATTGGACACACATCTGTGAGAGGGTAATCAAACACTATACTTTTAATTTTTGCCAAATTGTGTTAATTGTCTTTTCCCTGTTTATGATGGTGGTGGGAGGGTCAAAATTCCTTCGTCTGTTTATGGGAAGCTTCGATGAATCTAGCAATAGAGGGCGCACTATCATATACACGTTTGCTTATTAATTTCTTACTGATCTGGGAGCTGGGAAGCAAAAACTAAAAATGAATACGTTATTATCAAGAGCAAACACGATATTTGCCTTTACGCTGAGTATATTGGCAGCACTGACATTTATGTGCTTTCTTACAACTGTAAGCTTGGACACCAAAAAAGAAGTCAAAATCACGACAATAAAGCATTCAGTGTAAGTAGATCTTCATAAGCAGCTGTTTCTACTTCGGTCCCACGCAATAACATTTTTGTAAAGTTCTAATTCGTCTTGCCCAGGCATTCTAAATACGAAATATTTGTTTTCAATGACATTTTGGTGCAGTCTGCTTCCTTCAATCTTGAGGATTCTAGCAGAACTTGAGAAATAGTGTGTGTAAGACTAATTGGCTTTGTGAAAATGTGAGATGTGATACTGATAGTGATAGATCTAGTGATCTTTTTTATCGCCAAGTCTAAAATTTAAAATTGGTGGCGTGGCGCGTGGCTGAACTAAATTAACTGGCACCCATTGTCTGCGTGAAGAGTGATGTAATTGTAAACAAAACCTCAAAGTTGTACGTAATCAACCATTCCTATACATGACTAACCTTACAAATTACCCATGTATCTTAGAGTTTGCTTGTGCTGGACATCTTCTCATACAAATCCCTTTGGAATCAATCAGAATTTAACCAAAAATGTGAAAATTTGTAACTGGATCTGGACTGTAGTGATAGTGATTTGTTGACCTTCGGGCTTTGCGGCTTTCCTGATGATAATGAGTTAACATGTGATAACATAATTATACACTTCAAAAACGCTGACAAATGCTGTGAAGGAGGCAGACTCAACCCAAAGAAGAAGAAGTTCACGATGTTCTGCCGCAATCACAAATACTTGCGGAGTATGCGAAAATACTGGATTTGGCATTGCTAATTCTATGTTGACTTTATGCACCTGTCAATTGTATGACCCACCCCATGAACCCCGGGGATGGTGCGTCACTTGTCTAATGTGCGTCGGATTTTACTATACCATGACGCACATATGCGGCAAAACTATGACGAACTTCAGGCTACCAATGACGGTACCTCGGTCAAAATTATGACGCACCAGTTGTTGATTTTGACTGTCATTTTGAATACACTGTACTTTATTCAGTGACGCACCTATGTAAAGTGACTGACATCGACACACCCCACCGTCAATATTGTGACTGACCATAGGAGTAAAATGACGGTACCCTGAGTCACACCTTGATGGTAAATGACCCAACCATGACGCACCTTTCCCGGGGTCCATAGGGTGGGTCATACAATTGACAGGTGCATTATGATGATAGTAGGAATCAGTTTAGTGTACTTAGGTGCACGCAGCAGGGAGTTCGCTAAATTTAGTAAACTCCCTGTTTGTGCCTTTTTTACTAATTGCTATTGCTATAGACTAAGTAAGTATCAAGTATCATGCACCCTCCATCTTTCTATGCCATTGACAATTCTGTTTCTTTTTAACCTTTCTTGTTTTCTTTGGCAGGAGACACACGTATACCCAGTATGGTGAGAATGCAGATCTAGGAGCATTTTACTTTGATCTTCAGGCCAACTTAGATCCTCTCTTCAACTGGAACACCAAACAGCTGTTCCTCTATCTTACAGCCGAGTATGAGACAAGTAAAAATGTAAGAGATGACGTCATGACAGTTTTGAATATTTCTTGGACATTTTCATTGGATAAAATAGATACATTGTAGGGAGTAACAGATCTTTATTGCCTCCAAGCCTTTCCAAAAGGCACCATAAATGAAAATAGCCTCATAGAACTGTTTTCGTAGGTAATGTCACAGAACACGATGGGTCCAGTTTGTCACAACTTGAGCACTCAAAAATAGAACAATATTTCTTCAACCTTCATATGTAGATGAAACATGCTTTTTCTGATACTGGGAAAGTTGCATAATTTCCTTTAGGAAATTCATTTCTCATCCATCCAACTCTCGTTTCATTCAAAACATTGTTCAAATTTAAGTTCAAGTAATGATTCAAGAAGAATCTGTCACTAACTGGTGTCTGATATGTTGAAAAATAAGATTAGTTCAAGTAAAAGGGTCAAATTTTCAGCCTGTTTAGCCAAATTAATCAAAAGAACAAAAAAATTGTTTTTGTTTGTAAACGTCTTCTATTTTCTTGAGGGATTTATGTTCCTTCATTACGTCCTTTGTTTCATCTTGTGCTTTCTCTTTTATTGTGCTTTATTAATTATTCTTCCTTCCTATACAAAAATTGTGAGGGATTGTGGTACTCTCTTAATTTGTGCAAACCCTGTATAGTGTCTTACAAATGGAATATTGACCTAATTTTCAAGTCTATGAAGCACAATAAATCTTTATGATTCATTCCTTCTCTGTCACTCAATTTTCAGAAACTGAACCAAGTGGTCATCTGGGACAAGATCATCAAGAGGACATCAAATGCTAATCTCAATTTCAATAGGATACAACCCAAATATCCTTTCTTTGATGATGGTCATGGGTTGAAGTGAGTATGGATGAGTAAACATTGCCTCAAGGTGAAAGGGGTGTTGAGTTGAGAATGGAATATTATAGACTTATATACCTATTCCCCTCCACCTCCCTCCCTCCTTCCTCTCCCCCTTCCTCCCTCCCTCCTTCCTTCCCTCTTCCCCCTCCCCCTCCCCCTCTTTCTCCGTCTCTATTTATTTTGGCATACAGTATTTTAGAATAAATCCATCAATCCAACACACTTTTCTACATACTTGTATGATGAACTATACTCAACATTTAATTTATCACTTTGTCAGTCCCTGCATGCATGTAGGAATATACTCATAGAGAAAGATTAACGAACAAACTGTTGGAAATGTTCAGAAAGAAGGGCAAGCCCAAGCTTTTTTGTTCCATATGTTAAAGGGATAGTGGAGTTCTGTTCTCAGATCGCAAATGCCTTCAAAGTGCATGGTTATGGCTCTTATTCTTATCTATGACATTTCTAGTGCCCTTTTAGGACCTAAAATTGCTATGAAGGTAATTTTAGACCCCAAAATGTGTGAAATTTATTTAATACGATCATACCAATTCAGCTCTACTTTCAAAAAAATATATGGTGACTGTTAATTAATTAATTAATAATAACAATACATAGGCTGGCTGGTTGTGCGTAATATAACCAACACAAAAAAGCTAACAAAAAAGCCAACATCGGCATTGGCTAAAATACAACGTAAAAGGCGCTATTTGTTTTTTCAACAGCTTTCAACGGCTGGTTCAAATTATCTAATATTTGTGGTGGTACACAAGTATTAGAAATCGTTGATCAAACAAAGATGATTTTGTCATTTAAATTGTATGTTCTTTTGAATTTGACACTCAATTTTTCAATATCTCTCAAACAATATTTTGTGTAGCGCCCTCTGCAACAGAACTCAACTATCCCTTTAATGACCACATCTGTTATTTGTAATCCAATGTATTACAGCACAATAAAGTCAAACAAAACTCATGGAAATGATAGCAATCAAAACAAAATTGGAGCTCATAAAATTGAGCTTGGTAGCAACTTACATAGCGCCCTCTATATTCAAATTGCAATACATCTGATGACTGTATCGAGCTGATGGCCCTCCTCGAGATTGAGTCAGACTAAACATCAAATGAAATGATATTTTTCATGTCAATTTATGTCAACAATTCCATAAAACAATTCAATAATACTTGATAGCATATGGGACATACATCGATTTTGCCCAGAAACATTCAATATTATTCAAAAAGGTATTGACATTTTGCCAAGCCTTGATGTGATGGATGTGATGGTTATTTTACCTTACTGCTAAGAAAGCATAACTGCTTTAGGTCCTCTCTGAGGGACCTGGTAGTGAGGATTAATGCCTTACCAAAGGGCACTAGCGCATCGCCTTGGTTTTGAACCCGGGTCACCGAATTACGAGACCACTGCTCTACCGACTGAGCTATCGTGCCGCCTCATTTCTTACCATGTCTTCTTTTGTTTTTGCAGGAACAACCAAAACATCACCCTGACCCTGTCATGGAACATCGTCCCCAATGCCGGCCTTCTCCCCAGAGTCTATGGCAATGGTAAAGACACCTTTGGATTCCCCAGTGAATATACAACACATAGGATATAATATGTAGTTAGTTGGTAGATTGTTTAAAGTTTTTTTTCTTTCTTGTTTTATGTGATCTTTTTCCTTCTTGTTTTATGTTATCATGTTAGGTGTTTGCCAGTTTGGTGCTCTGTACCTTTTATCACCTCACTCATTCCACCAAATCAACCCCAAACTGACTGATTTTTGGCATTTGGGGGTAATATATTCTCTCGTTCGTTCTGTTGTTGGTCAGGTGTTGATCTTGTTGGTGTGACTGAGGTATATTCTGTTCATGTTTTTGATGATTGAAAAGTTAAGGGAGCAAAAAAAATTAATTTGGTAAAACTAGAACTTTAGTAACCTTAACATTTTGTGTATAGTTTCAGAGTTCATTTTCACAGCACGCAATCTGCACTTTTGGCAAAATTTCAATATTGTAATTTAATCATTTTTGGGGCATGACAATTTTTCAATTGTAAATTGTTCCAAAAGAAAAAAATCTCTGCACAATAGAATCAATATTCAAGCATGTATGTGCACATACAGTCATACAATTATGGCAACACATTAGTCATTCAAACATCTAGGTTTATGTATAGTTTCATGAAGTAGGTGGGGGGGGGGGTCAGATATGACAGATAAGAAAAGAGATATGGCGATGGGTAAAGATATTTTTGGTGTAGCAAGTACCAACCTAACAAAATGTAAAGCAATACTTTATTTTTTGGAAGGCCTTTGATTACTCTAGTAAAGATGCCAATTTGATCTCAAATTTGCTATGCAATATTGTTCCAATATGTCACTGTAAAATACATTTCATTTTGACTGTAATTAGAGTATTAAAGGCAGATGTATGTAGACAAAACACAAGTAGATGTTGTAGATTGGTACATTCAATCATTATGTAAAAATGGACTGTTTGACATTTAGTGGTTTTTACTAAAGTTAATGTCCTTCTGGATCTATATGACCTTTCATGTTTTCATAGCAACTTCAGTGTTGTGCTGAATTTCTGCTGATATTAATAAATGAATTATACATTATTTCAATGTTTAGACTGTAGACCCTTGAGTTGACTAGGTATTGTCCTGAGGACCACTTTTCAATGTTTTTCTCTTACAGATTTTGTAGTGTTTTAGAGTTTTAGATTTGTGTCAATATGTAAATGCTGTGAAGGAATATCATTTCATCTTTAGGTTGAAGACTAGTCATGTAGTCTGACCTTTTTGCTTCTTGAACTTATTTCAATTTTTCTGTCAGAAAAGGTGTTTCTCTTGCCTTATTTCCATCATATTTAGGATATATGTACCGGTATGTGATTGTAATGGTTTGGATGATGACATATTCATTATAGAATTCCAACTACTTTTACATTTGATAAGAATGCAGTTGACATTATAAGTTTAGTGTGGAAAATACTAAACTCACAATGTTTATAAAGTTGACAGAATTAAAAGTTTTTAGTAAGAAAAATGACAGTGAATGAACTAAATGAGGAAACTCTAATTTATAGCCTTATGTACCCGTTGGCAGTGATCCAACTTGCCATTGGTCATTATCCCAATAGTCGTACAATTCAGTGGGGTATGGTTTTGTTTTTTCATTGGACCAGTGGGATAAGGGAAAAGTGAGATATTCTGTAATTTTAGTCTAGGGGTCCTAATGCATCTCATTGAGATTTCAGGTTCAAGATTTAGATCTTGTAGAGTTAGGAATGTTTGATTGGACCAGTCTGCTGGAGGGCCAAATGAACATAACGCCATGTGGAGGATAAACCAACAAAACTCATCTAAGTGAGTTCCCCGCTGCACACGTCATGTTATAGGTGTATAATACCTGTCTAAGATGTTTTCCTTTGTCTCTGAGAAAAAGTAATGTGCACATTAATAATATAATTAACTTTGATATTTTACTGTGTGGTTATGCTAGCCTATTGTAAGGTGGCTGTGATGATTATATGAATTATGTATAAGTCAATGTCATTTTTCCTTTCCCAAATGTAATACCTTTCACAGGTTACAAGATGCAAAACTAAAATGTATTTATGTATTTGTTCATTATGGTCTCTGTTATTGGTTTTGAATTTCTAATAAAGAAAATTTCAACTTCTAGTATTATCATGTTGACACTTCTCATTTTGTTTATTGCAATTTTGAATATGACATCAGTAAATAAATGAAAATGAAGTGAATAGATTGGGAAAAGAGAGAGACAAGTTGAAAGAAAGAGGGAGAAATGAAAGAACAAGGACAGACTTATAGGAGAAAGCGAATAAAAGAGAGAGAGAGAGAGGATGGGGGGGATGGAGAGGGAAGAAGACTGGTAATGGTGGAATGTACCAGAACACGTGGATAAACTTGGGGTAGTAAAGGCACATACCCGTGAAGCTGACGTTCGCTTACCCTTTGTTCTAAATCTTATTTCGTACTTGATGGTTTAGAATAACCCCTTAGATTTTGGGTCAAAAATCTTCAAGATCAAGGGAATAATGGACTCTTTCTTCGAAATGAAGTGTCAAATACCCGGATATGTCGTTAAAGAGAGAGTAATGAAGAGGAGGGGGGGGGGATAAATCGTTTGATATGAGAAACTAAGGTACATAGGCTTTACCTAAAGCTGACATGCACCTGCTCCTTGTTTTAAATCCAATTCTGTGTTTGATGCCTGTAGAATAACCCCAGAAATATAGGGACAAGATCGAGGAAAGGGTAAACTCTTTCTTCGAAAATCATTTGGAGAGAGAAAGAAGGGGGCAGTAGGGTCCACGATTGGTCCCTACTTTAGCGCTCTATCTCTTTTGGGATGTAGATAATACAGGGCCGATTTGAGAGGTGCGCTCGTGTAGGGATATTCACCACACCTACACAAAACGGAAATAGTGACATTAATTTTGTAGATGTGCACGTCGACATAGTGGACTGCTATGTGTGACGTCACACGTAGCAGTCCACTAAAATCTAAAAGTCCCTAATATTGCGATCTGGAGGAGACCTCTAAGACTTGTCGAGGTAGAAATCATGAAGGCGGGGGAAAGGGGGAGGGGGGATCGCTAAATTGTCAAATTGTGAAGATGACAACCCCAAAAAGCCTATTGACGCCTTTGTACAATTTTGTGTACGCTTTTTAAAATGAGAATATGATTTTGGTGGGGGGGGGGGTGTAAAATAAGAATGATTTGATAATATTTGTATAGATATGCCATTATTAAATCGTGACAAGAAACATGTGTTTTAGAATTTAAGTAAAGAGCAATAGGTTAGAATGGAAATCAAATTTGTTATCATTTTCCTAAGCCTTCTTCCAAATAATAATTTAATACCGGAACTACCGGTAACTAATTAAAAGCCCCCACCCCCAACTTTCCATGTGTCTACTACACTTGTACATGTAATTGTTGACGGGGCATAAAGTATGCAGTTTTGAAAGGGTCAGTGCTGGATACGCCCATGTCAGGGGCACACTTTATTTCGAGGGCCGTGACACCGATACAGGCCAAAAGGACATTGTGACGTCATCGGTGTTAGGCCGGGGTCAAGCTCGTGACCCTGGAGGATGGCAATGGGACGAGGAGAGGAAATTGGCGAGAATAAATCGATCGTCGCGAAGATCGTCTGCGAGACCGTTTGGGGTTCTGATCGAAAACACAGGCGACACATCGCGAGAAAAGTATAGCCCTACTTTCCTGTTTTGATAAGATATTGTTTCCAAATCAAAATTCTGATACTCGACGATTTGACACAGTTCCCATCATTCTTGTTTTGTGTGTCTATTGACTATTATACATTATGTATCAGCTGAAGTTCAAAGAACTATGTAAAGAAATATTTTGTTCCCAACATTCTAAATTGTTCATCTCTTGAGTATGCCAAATATCTTCAATGATTGAATCAATCTTTTTAGACTATTTAAATATATATATTTAGTGCCCTCCCTTCCCCCCTATCAAAAGAGATCGTTATTTGTGTTACAAATACATTGAAGGCCATTAAAAAAAATATACATATTTAGCGTCTCCGCCCGCTTCCTTTTTGGGGCCGCCTCCAATTTTTTTTTTTTTTTTTTTTTTAAGAAAAAAACATGAAAAACAATGCCAAAATGGATCTATTTCTGATTTGAAAAAAAAAAAATGTCGGCGGCCATCTTGAAAAATAGCCCGATTGTCAGGGAAAATGTACCGAGCGGCCATTTTGAAGAAAAAAGGGCCTCCTCCTTCCTATTTTTCATAAAAGCAGGACGCTAAACATGTTGTGTGTTTTTTTTGGCCCAATATAGTATTGAAGGGGAGGAACTTCAAAGAAAAAATACAATTTACGCTGTTAATGTGAGCGAAAGGGGGAGTAGGATGACAAGAAAAAAAATATGAGAAAAGAGAACACAAAAAGCCAGATGAAATACTAAAAAGCCACTGTTGATAAGTAATTAATAAAAGTTACTCTTTTATATCTAATGCGGTTGAAGTTTTTATTTAAACCTTTTAAACAAGATCGACGTGTACTCTCATAATGCAAACAAATTGTAAATTAATTCCCTTTTAGACACTAATTCGTTGCAGAGTGGTTTGAATAAATCTTTTGAAAGTGCATTTTACTTTTGTATGTATATAGTGTAAGAGGTGATCACTATTTTTACTACTGAAAGGGTGGATTTCCTCTCCTATGGATTTATAGTTCAAGTTTTGAGGAAACTAGAAAGAAAGATGGTAAAACTATTTGAAAGACAGGAAATTTCTCGCAACAAAGTAATATTACGATAAAGTTGTGTTTAAATCGGTGAGAATGTGAAATAAGAGATCAAGAAAGAAAGGGAGGGAGAGAGAGACAGAGAGACAGAGAGACAGAGAGAGAGAGAGAGAGACAGAGAGACAGAGATACAGAGACAGGGGGCAGGGGGGCATGGGGAGAAGGCACACAATAATAGACGAATGGGAAATACAGAGACAGGCCTAACAGGGAGGCAGGAGTGGGATAAAAGGAGAGGAATTCGCTATAAAGTACAAGAGATGATATAGATTAATATAAATATAACACAAAACTAGTGACTGTTATGCAAACATCAACATTTACAGTGTATAATGGAAATATGGTAATACATAATGGAGGTTTATTTCTTTAGAAAAATAGATCTTGATGGTAATCAAACTTTTCAAGCGAATAACTTTGTTAGACATTTTCTTATATTGCCCACACTCTGCAGGCTCTGCCAGTAATGCGCGTAACATATTGTGCGATTACCATCACTCACAACTGCCTGTTATAATGTATTTTCACATGTATATTGCGTGAATAAAAAGGGAGATGCAGTGGAAAATTTATCAACTCTCTTGTCAGTATTGTTCCTGTATCCATTCAAAATAAACAGGTGATGCCATTTCTTTAGGCCGATAATTTACTACCATCTCATAAAACATTCGTAACATTATAAGAAGTAATGTATATTTGTACAAGGTCGTTGCGAAATTAGGATGTCAAATGTCATCATGAAAGTACATACTTCATAGCCTTGTGTCCAGCCTTATGTTTTAAGTATTTCTCTCATTAATTCGGGGGCAAAACTGTGTACAGGTTAACAAAAATTATCTAATAATAATATGAATAATATTCTGGGTTTATATGGCGCTTAATACATCGACGTTGTCTGTAATTGTATGTACATTCTCCACTCCCTGGGGAGCATTCCAGCCATGCGCCATTTTACAGACGCTAATAATGCTGAGCAAACTAAAGTGATCTCGTACAGTCGTAGACCTTTCGTGATTTATAACACTTTCGATGAAACATAACAACAAGGGAAATACTTAAAGCAGAGTTAGAAGTCAGTATGTGTATGGGAAATTTTACTAAAGAAATGATACTCAATTTAAAGGTCATGTTTGGTAAGCCCCTAAATATCTGAATTGCTTTGTGGGTTGGAATTTATTTTGTAATTAAATTGAATAACGGCAAGATATACTTACGATTTAAGCCACGCTTTTGCGACTTTTACTATGACATTAGAGTGGAGTATAATTATGATATTAATATTGATTAAGAGTAAAAGCTATTAGTAGGTTCATTAAAGATGATCTAAATTACTTAATTTTGGCATACCTTGTGTTCCTTTTATTTGTCTATAATGGCCACTTCTTTTATCACCGAACATCAGATTGAGGTTTATTATTATTACAAGAGAAGTTGGCGGGATGGCAACGGGGCTCACAAAAGTATCCTTGACTCCGCAGTAAAGCGCCCTAATTCTGAAAACTAAGCGTAAATAAATCTATAGAAAGGCAGTTTTATCCAACTACATTTCAAAGTCAAAGATTTAATTGTAATGTTCTCCCGCGAGCAGTAAGGGGGGGGGGTACAACAAATACTTCCAACAAGTGTTTCGATATGGATTGCAATGGATTGAACCAAGTGGGACCCATATCAATAAAACGACCTTTTATTATGACTTAGCGTTTCGGCAATGGATCGGACACTTGCGGAAGGAATCGGCATGCACGCATGCGCAGTAACTTTTTTCTTCATCCCAATGCATCCCGATGAAAACGATACCATAAATCCCGATCCGTCCGCTTTCCATCTCATTCGAAACCAGCTCCAGCGGAAAAATTTATCACTCCGCATCTCATCCTGTTTGTGTGATAGTCGTGGCCTGTGTTTCGTTGGAGGTAGCAGGATTCTATCGTCTATCTTTATATTTTATTTCCTCGCCTCTCATCTGTCTTTAATTTCGAAAAGTTGGACTTCGAATCTTTTACATTCGAAACGATTTCATTGCTCAGAAAAAGAGAAGTTCTCAAAGGTAAGAAATCGGTCTTTTATCAAATTGATATTGTTACAATTTCAACATTTTAAACTAAAGTGAAAAGGAAATCGTTCAAAATGCCCACCCGCAATCTGTCTTGGAATCCTGATCTAAACATTTGAAGCGAAATGATGATTATTATTAGTGACGGTGACTTCTGTAATCTCGTATATTGGGAAATGTCGATCTAATTTATTAACATAATCATACAAATAATAAAATGGTAAACAGATATTAATAGAGTCAC
>JAVYIG010018176.1:0-22051 GCA_035222895.1 Strongylocentrotus droebachiensis
CAACAACAACAAAAATCCATTATAAGTTTAGCCATAATTTTGCTTATTCCTAAACATATTTTTAGTCTACCTCACTCTATAATTCAACCAAATTCTAAATTGCAATTTATTAAGTCTTAGGCGAATGGTAGTAATAATTATCATGACATAATCAGAAAATCTTATGACATTTTTAAAATAAAAACATAACAAAAATTACACTGATTTAATGGAGTGTGTATGAAAAGGTAAAAGTTATTATTTTTGTTTTAATGATAAATTAATAAATAAATAGATAAATAAGTAAACAAATAAATAAATAAACAGATAAATAAATAAATAATAATCATTCAAAATCATTAAAATGATGGAAGGCATGGTTAAAGTATTGTTTTTGAGCATATAATCACTGTAACTCACATACAAAGGTAGAGGCAAAGAGCATGACTTACAGTTCTGATGTCTCTATGTTCCTTGAGGTTCCTTCGATGGTGGCGCAGTATTCCGAAGCAAACTTGGTGATGATCTGTAGCAGGGTCTGACTCTTGTCTTCCACTGGTTCACCAAAGAAGCCATGAGCTGCTGGAACTGTGAGGTCATCACATTGACCCTGGTCTTCAACTCTGGTAGACAGTCTCTGATATGGTGCATCAGTAGCTACAATGAAAGATGCATTTGAATTTAGAAACATTGTCAATAATTCATGAAAGGATAATACCATACTGTATATGCTTGATGAATGTTCCTTGAACATACACTAAAGCTGGCGACAATGCTTTCCATGCATGTGCTCCTTGACTCTGGAATGAGCTTCCACGTTTTATTTGATTATCACCTTCGCTGGATGTCTTCCGAAAATGTCTCAAAACTCTCCTCTTTGACCAAGATCAACAACTTCTTTTATGTTCAGCGCTGTGAAACAACAGTTAGTTTGTAAGAGCGCTATAGAAATGACTTTATTGTATTTGTATTGTATAAATTCAAATATCACCAAATTTCTCTTTCAGCAATAATATCATAATCAAATCACCACAATCAGAAGTCATTATAGTATCATCCTTGTCAACAAAATTATGGCAATGACAAACACTCCTCCGCATTACATAATAGCTGAATCTTGATATCGTCCATTACAATCAGATATTTGAAATACATACCCTATTGAGTGTTCTGGCTAGGTAAGCAGTACCATTTCTGCTGGCAAGAGCTGGATATTTCCGCTGTAGAAAAGCTGATTCATCCTTCACAGCATCGTCAATGACCTGATAATCAAACAATCAAAGATGATACTCAAAACATGGTTGAAAACATGTTCCAAGACTTACCTATGGACAGTTACAACAAATGTATGCTTCACTTAATAAAAATATCCTAATGATGATTACAAACTTTCAACGACCTACTAAGAAATGGCACCATGGGATTTCAATGGCCTTCATGAATTTTTAACAATTTAAACAAAAGTAAACAAGTGCAAACGTAGTGAAACAACCATATTCTATCATTATGCTGTAATAAATGCTATAAATACCAAACAACAAATTAGGGCACAATTAGGTTCATGAAATCACACAATGTACACAATCGAAGACATTTTGCCCAAGGTGGTTTTCATCCAGATCTGCACCATCCTGTCTTTTATATACACCTTGTATTCCACACAATTTCTCAAACATAGGAATTCTTAGATGAACTTTTACTCACCTTTTTGTTATTGATGTCCATTTGACTTCTATTGACTACTCCAATGATTCCTAGTTTGACTGGAATTACTGTTAAAAGAAACAAAAACATTCTCCATCAAACATGATGACAGGACAACAAATTATTTTTGATTAGAATTCTCTCTTTATTCATGAATTAAAAGTGATTCTTAGACATAGTGTACAAGGTCTTGGATCATTCATCCTTAAGGTCTTATAGACTAATATCAGTTTATAAATTCATTGTTGTGTTTTCACTTTGACATACAAGGAGACTAATCAAATCTAATAGAAGGGTATTACAGCAGGCATACATTTATGTAGTCCAGCTTAATGAGCCCATATTTAACTGTTTAAGTTGCTTTGTTTGATGAACTGCATATCCAAAATATCTAACTAGGTGCACATGGTGCAAGTACTTTGGAAGGTGCTTTATGGAGTACTAGCCAAGGTCTTGATAGTAAGCAAGAGAGAGAGAGAGAGAGAGAGAGAGAGAGAGGGAGAGAGAGGGAGAGAGAGAGAGATAGAGAGAGATAGAGAGAGATAGAGAGAGAGACAGAGACAGAGAGACAGATAGAGACAGAGAAAGAGAAGGGGTAGGAAAAAGGGGGAGGAGAGGCTGTAGAACAGACAGGAAAAACAAGATAACAAGACATGTATATAGGCAAAGAGGAAGAAGCTAGAATAGATGGATGCCTCACCTCTACCACACAGTACATCCACAGCATCGGTGCCAGCATCCATGAGATCCAGCTTGGTGATGACCGCCAAGGTCCTCCTGCCGTCCGGGTCTATTTCCTTGGCCAACTTGAGAGACTCTGAGGTAGCCATGTCTGTATTGGCAGAGGTGACGGCTAAGATGATGGAATTGGGGATTGCCGATGTACTTGACAAGCATTTCTCTGATCTGAGATTCAATGTCCTCGGGTTGGTCACCAACAGGAACCTACAGGGAACAAAAGATATGGTTGTAATTGTCATGAGAGATTCTAAAGTAGCCATGCCTGTATTAGCTGGGGGGTGTTTCATAAAGCTGTGTGTAAAGTTATGAATGACATTACAAATGATTTGAATATGAAGAGCCAAATGGGATGCCCAACGTTTTTTCCTGACATTTTAACAGAGTTTGACTGTATTTCCCATAATCTCAATTAAATTGAAGCCAAAAAAAAACTTTGCATTAAAATGTTTTGTTAATAATGATAAGGTTAATCTACATCTGCATATTTCAACTTTAGCTTATGCAATGAAAAGGATTTGAGAATCCCATTTAGCTCTTCATATTCAAGTCATTCGTAAAGTAATGCTTAACTTTACGCACAGCTTTATGAAACACCCCCAAGAAGTGACAGCTAGGATGAAGGAATTGGGATTGGATGTACTTGATAGGGTCATTCCATGTCAAATCACCCAATGGTTTTAACCCGACCATTTTTGATTTTGATGAAACTTTGTGTACTTGTTGAGTGTGATCTCACAGCACCAAATCCAAAATTTTAGCTCAATCGGGTGAGGGGTTGGGAGATACGGCCCACCAAATTTTGAGATTTTTTCAAAAATGGGGGTGGCGGGCCTACCTTTGAACCCTTGTATTTCGGGACCTAATGGGTCAATCTTCACAAAATTTGTATTATTGGAAAGGGTATTCAATAAGGATTCCAAATCTGCCGCCATTTTGAAAATTTGTATATGTTGGGGTACTTTGACCTCTTGACCTAAGATTTGACCTTGAAATTTACCTTGTGGATCACGTAACCTTGACAACATTTTTCATGAAATGCAATCTCTGACATGTTCACTAAAACATATAAAAGTTTCAGAGATATAATATTTTTTGTTTAGGAGCAATAAGGATTGAAAGTATCCATACTTACAGATATTCACAATAAACCCTATTATAATGTATACAATACATGCAATATGCACAGTACAACATACAGTACATGTACATGTACATCTTCAACATGCTTTTTTGTTCTAGGCATATCCATTCTAAGTTCATATAGGCCTAAAGGGTTAACAGGATGTATGGCTTTAGGCCTCTGAGTCGGTTCTAGGATAATTACCCCCCCCCCTGGAAAACTAACCCCCAGGAAATGTCCCCCCCCTGAGGAAAATTACCCCCCCGAGGACTATCACACCCATAGGACAATTACCCCCAGAAAATTACCTTCTAGGACAATCTGTCCCCCCCCCCCCGAGGACAATTACCCCCCGTACAATTACACCCTAAGACAATTACCCCCCGGACAATTACCCCCCCCCCCCCCCCCCCTTATTCGTTAAAGGGGAAGTCCATCCTGACAATAAGTTGGTTTTAATCAAAGCAGATTTTTTTGGGGGGAGGTAATTTACCTTGGGGGGTAATTTTCCAGGGGGGGGGGGGGGGGGGTAATTCGTCGGCCAGGTGGCAGAAGGGCGTAAGCGCGCGAGCGACTCGAAAACTACTTTTCAAATTATTCGCATTAAAAGATTTGTTTTATATTTAAACTGCTTTCCGTCCCGAAAATTGGTTTAAAACATAAAGACTAATAGAAATGTTGTAGTAGAACACAGCCACAATTTTTTTCTCGGAAATAAATCAGTTTTATAAAAGTTTGAGGCGATTTAGTGCTATAACGCCCTTTTGCTTAATGTTTCATTATTGACCTGAAATTTGAGGTAACGCCCTTCTGCCAGCCAGGCGACGAATTGTCCTCGGGGGGGGGGGGGGGGGATAGATTGTCCTAGGAGGTAATTTTCTGGGGTTAATTGTCCTCTGGGTGTGATAGTCCTCGGGGGTAATTGTCATCGGGGGGGGGGGGGGGGATAGATTGTCATAGGAGGTAATTTTCTGGGGTTAATTGTCCTCTGGGTGTGATAGTCCTCGGGGGCAATTGTCCTCGGGGGGGGGGGGGGGGGGGTAATTATCCTAGAACCGACTCAGAGGCCTAAAGTCTTACATCCTGTTAACCCTTTAGGCCTATGAACTTGTCATTTTATTTCTATTCAAGTACTGCTGACATTTAGAACAAAAAAGCATGAGGAAGATGTATGTTGTACTGTGCATATTGCATGTATTGTATACATTATAATAGGGTTTATTGTGAATATCTGTAAGTATGGATACTTTCAATCCTTGTTGCTCCTAAACAAAAAATATTATATCTCTGAAACTTTTATATGTTTAAGTGAACATGTCAGAGATTGCATTTCATGAAAAATGTTGTCAAGGTTACGTGATCCACAAGGTCAATTTCAAGGTCAAATCTTAGGTCAAGAGGTCAAAGTACCCCAACATGTACGAATTTTCAAAATGGCGGCAGATTTGGAATCCTTATTGAATACCCTTTCCAACAATACAAATTTTGTGAAGATTGACCCATTAGGTCCCGAGATTCAAGGGTTCAAAGGTAGGCCCGCCACCCCCATTTTTGCAAATATCTCAAAATTTGGTTGGCCGTATCTCCAAAACCCCTCACCCAATTGACCTAAAATTTTGGATTTGGTGCTGTGAGATCACACTTAACAAGTACACTAAGTTTCATCAAAATCAAAAATGGTCGGGTTCAGATTTTCAGATTTTTTGGGTGATTTGACATGGAATGACCCGATAACGTATCTCACTGCTCCGAGTTTCAAAGTCCTCTGGTTGGTCACCTACTGGCACCTCAAGGTAACACAACATGTAGTATGGTTGCGACAAGTAGTCGAATGCTCGAGTACCCGCACGGTTGACAACTACTCGAGTACGATTTCTCTTACTCTAATATTCGGCCCCCCCCAAAAAAAAAAAAAAAAATCCCAGGCCGACGGTTACCCGTGCCAGGGAGAGCGGCGGCCGCTGGCATGGTGTCGTCGGTAAAAATGTTTCCCAACTCAAGCACTGTCAACTCACCACTCAGAAACTGGGACCAAATGTCCAGATTTCTGTTTGGACTTGGAGGAAAATGGATTATTCTGCCATCTTTGGTTTTTCGAACAGCATTGTTTACTGTTATTATTATTCTTAAATCGGCGCCTTCAACTGCAACTTGAAGTAAAATTGCATGCGTTTTCGGCGATGGACTTGTGATACTGCTCCAGTGGTATGATGGTGGCAAAAAAAAAAAAATCAAAAAATCAAAAAAAAAATCAAAAAAATTCAAAAAAATTATAAAAAAACATGGTGTCCGAATATTTGAGTATTCGCTTGTAAACCTGGGAGTGTACTCGGGTACCTCATTACACTGTTGTGCACAGCCTTAACATGTAGTCATCAGCATTACAATGTTGCAGAGAACGAGCATGAATATAAAATCAATATGACACATTAGAGAATAAATTAACAAAGTTTTAACATACCATTAACAATTTGAACATTAATAATCAAATGTATAAAACACTTCCTTACAAAAATCTAGCAGTACCTGTCCTGTGGTGACATTGAAAACATAAAATCCACTTGGGCATTCTCAAAGTCCAGTCTCCTTGGTACAAGTGGTGACTAAAAAGTCTGACAACAAAAATCTTCTTGTTTTTTGGGGGGGGGGGGGGGGGGTGGTAACTTTCAGACACACCTTCTGTTTACGACAATCAAAATACATTCCAGGTACAGTCAAACCTGCTTTAGTGACCACCTGTCAACCAAGACCACATTTTTTGTTTCCCTTGAAAATATTTCTCATTGAAACATGTACTAAAGGAACCTGTCTACAAAGACCCCTTTTTGTGTTTCCCTTGGGCAGGCGCTATAGACAGGTTTGACTGTATTATCAGTCATAATTTAAAACCGATAATATTAAAAGGATTTAGATAAATGCATGAAGCTATACTCACCTTTGTCAGGCCTGGCAAATCAACCAAAGTCAAGTTAAGAACCTTGGGTGAGTAGATTCTAAGGTGAATTGCATCATGGACAATTCCCTGGAAAGAGAAAGAGAAAGATAAATAATAACAATTCCAGATTTAAATTGTTGAAATTGAAATCTAAAAGAAACAATCTATTAATACAATATTCTGAAAAAAATCTTCATGATTGCTAAAAAAGAAAAAATATATTCTTTACAAATTTGTATTATGATTATGAATGCCCATTTCTATGGTTGTGTTTTCAGCAACCATGCAGAATCTTCTGACTTCATTGCAAAAGTTACAACTCAATGATTTAAAACAATAATAATAATAATATTCCACTTTTATATAGCGCCCAATACATCGATACAACATACAACAATGTGTCTAAGCGCTCTACATTACCCCGGTCATCGGATTCAGGCTTACCCGCACACAATGTATGCACATTCTCCACTCCCTGGGGAATATAAAAAGGTTAAGATGATTACCTTGTTGGTCCCTGCCATTCTATCCGTCTCATTTTGAATTTCTTCTCGAATCTCCTCAAAGTCAGTGTAGACCTTGTTCTTGGTGTGCAGAAACTTTCCCCATTCATCAGCTGTGATCTCTTCTACGGGGAATAGTGAAACAAAATCATTTAAATGTAATTTCATTGTGGTATACATGTACACATATACTGGTTATGACTAGGAATATTTAAAAAGAAAAATAGGAAGGAAAATGATAAGCATGGAATTCTTAGGGCTATCTTACAATTTCAAGTTACAGAAAACAATACCAATAATGAATACCGGTAGTTGTATTAAAAAAGGAAACATGGATGAGACTTAAAGAGGTAATTTAACTAGTTAGTATCCAACATATGAACTTAACACTAAAATATGAACACAGGCGTAGATGCAAAATTCACCCAAGCAATACTTCTTGATAATAAACTTTACACAAGAAGGAAATATATTTTCAGAATGCAGTAGCTCATAACCTTGTAATAGACTGTTTGAGCCTGACTTTTCACAATATTTCAGATTTTCAAATCATTAATATTGTCCGTAAAACAGAGTAAATTGAACATTGCTTGGTTGAAACAATTTTTTCTTACATACTCTCAAACAATGCAACTCATACCAAAGCTGCATACAAAATATCAATGATGAAAATCAATATAATGAAAAAAACAATATTCCATCTTTTTTTCTAAATAAATCAATGAAAAATCAATCCAAATTAATACAAAAATTGATGAGCCAGCAAAGAATATACTGCATGATCATTGGAATATGGACCAGGAATTATATATGCAATCAACAACACAAATCTACAACAATAAAGTGTCATTTACTGCTGCACACATGTGGCTTAAATCAAGCATTCATGCTACAATGTGCAAGTCCTCATTCAACAACATTAGCCTTTGTTCACTCACCCTCATTAGTTCTTCCTGTCACTGCCCACAAAGGACACATGGTTGGGATAAATACAAGTGTAAGTTACAAAAACCCTAAAGCACTAATTCATTGAGGACATGCCCTATCACGTACAATTGTTTTACTGATCAGGAGTCTCACTCTCATGAAAATAATGCTTAACTTAGTCCAACCAGTGTATGCATAACAGCATGTACATGAATGACACATATTGATTCTTTTTTCTAAATACCAAATTTGACTTCAGGCACTAAACTTTTAAAAAATTCACATACACATATGTTATATTCTCAAAACACTAACAGTATAGAGACATACACACAAAACTTAGTCTTTCTTACAAGAATTGAGTGACATTGCAAATATTCAGAGAATTTATATTCAAAATGATATTTTAAATGATTAAGAATTTGCAATGAGATCATAGGAGTTCATTTTGTTGCCATATCATAACTAAAACTTGGAATAAGAGAAATGATATTACCCATATTTTTTTCTCCATTATTTTATATTTGATAGAACTGCATGTAAATTTCATATAGATCTATATTTTTGGACATGAGATCATGCAATGTATCCAGCAGCTACACTGTCAGGTAGCGTATGTATTTGGACCACAACCTACATACCTTCGCCTTCTCCGCTTGCTCCTCGTTTATCCTCAGGGTCAACATGGACCATCTGCAGGACCAGAGGCCGTCGAGTCACTATCCCATTTCCTGTTTCAGAGAATACACATTAATCATTTAAAACATGCAAGATATTTTTTATTACATCAAGATTAAGTAAGGATAATGGAGCAACGCCTGCCTCATTCAAAGAATAGTTGAAAGCATTTATTCCATATGATTATTCAGTGGTATTTATAATTACAAAAAAGTATGCTATTTTACTTCATTATTCCATGGTATGCATTTTCTGAGTTACAAGTTTGTGATATTGTACTTAGCTATGTTTGAGCAAAGCCAAAATTATGTACCATACAAACTTTAACAAAAAATGAAACAAGGTTGAGTTCTAGAAAAGCAAGGAAAAAATGGCAGATGACTGATATTTGGTGACGAGTTAACAAAGTTTGTTTCCACTAATTGCATTCTTTTCTTGGAAATGCTTCAATAAAAAGACCTTGCCCTAGTACAAGATTAAGAACAAGCAAAGCACTTCTCCATCATTCAGCAAATCTGACACATATTGTTGTAAATTAAATCATGACATCACATTTATTTTCATTACAGAGTATTTAAGAGTAAACTACCCATTAAGGGCAGTGGAAATGGGTAATTAATGATGATAAAGACTCTGATAATGTTCTCTTACTCATGAGAAAAAGTTTCAGTGTATACTTTAATTAGCTTTGGCTAAAGACGGAAATCAATTTCTCTCCCTTGGTGAAAGATTTACCTCAAAGTTCAAACTTCAGTTAGCATTTAAAAACCCCAGAAATCTCAAGAGTCTCAGATGAAACATGGTAAGTTTAATTCTTAACATATGTAGTAAAATGTATTCCAGAGGATTCCAAGACAGATTCCTAAATACAAATTTGGATCTTACCGGTATGTGGTTAATCACCACTTACATGTGAATTGAAACTTAAAATGGTTACATTCAGTCAAAATATGTGGGCATGACTGAACATCGTACAACAGATTAACCTCAAATTTGCTTTTCCATTCCCAAGACCCAGTCAATGGTGAAATACATGTAGTTAGGTCCTATAAACTCACTGGAATTGAAATGCACTGTGACTGAAACAAAGCCAACATGCTGATTGGTGCTCACATTTTAGTTTCAATCCAATGCAATTAAATGACTAAGAGACTATGACCAACCAAATTTCTATTTTGACTATCATTAATTCTCGCTAAATGATTTCACATATATTCATAGCAATATATGTTTAATTTGATTAAATATCCATTACACTGTATGTGTAAACCTAAAGTTTAGATTGGTTGTGCAAGGGAGCTATATGCAGAGTAATCCATTCATATAATTTGATATGGTTGCTTACAAAGGAATTTCATTATATTTTGGACATTCCTCCAGTAATATTTTGCTCTGCACTTAAGTTTTCAAATAGTCTGACATGAGGATACTGCCAATTTGGGTAATGTTAAGGATTGGCAACAGCATCCAGAAGTATTCTTGTGAACAGGTTAGTTTTTTAAAAGCAGAAAACTCTTGAAAGGGTAAGAGTATTTTATGTTTAATCCGACAAATAGGAAAGTTAGAAAGTTTTGCAATTGTAAATACTTGAAACACAAATATGCAACTCTATTTCTTCCCTTGACCCTTGAGAGTAGATCTCTATTCAGTGTGGTTGATAAAGAAAAAATATATCTTATAATTTTATAAGGAGAAATGAATGTACAAAATGGGGTTTATGTCCCATAATATACCAACAGCATGGTACGAATCGCAATATTTGTACAACTATTGTACAAAAAAGAGTGAGTTGCTTAAAAAGAAAAATACAGAGTCAATTATTTAAGTTTGATCAATTAAACAAAAGTCATAAGACATGTGGGATGTCCCCCAAACTTTCACTATTCACTCTACTTCTCTCATTTTCTGCTTTTCTATCGGGTGAATTTCAACTTTGTAGTAGATACTTACCCCTTGGCAAGAAATCCTTTCCAACGAGACCCTCTAGAACAGAACTCTTGCCACTGCTCTGTAAATTAATGATAATAAGTTTTTACTCATTGAGCATTAGAAATGCTGAGACAACTTACAAGTTCACAAAGATTTTGATTCTAGCTTTCTTGGTTTTCTTAATGTAACAGGTCAGAATTGAACTGTTTTATAGTGAAAAATATCTATCTATTTCTAATCAATATCTCCTCAGGAAGTGAAGAACAAGAAAGTAAGAAGTTAATAACTTTATATGTTTACAAACTTTGTACTTCAAAGAAGTATGACTCACACATATTCTGAGTAGAAGCTATGAATTTGGCCAAAACATGACATTCCACAGCTATGAGAGAGTTTATGATGTATGGTCACTTGGTCGGTAACTCGACCCCCCCCCCCCCCCCTCCCTTCCAGAACACCTGTAATAACATAGCCAAACAACCCCAAATTGTAAACAAGACCCTTTCTCAGAACAGATGGTACATGTAGCTATACCACCGTGAGAGTGTAACTGTTATAAAAGAAGGCAGAGGTATTTGTCAGATTCACTCCTGCACTGCACCCCCATCCATGGGGCAGGCAGAGAGGTCGACTCTGCAAGCTTTTGGTGTTACTTTGTACATTAATAGGTAAGAAGATTATTCTTTTGTCAAATTTGATAATTATTGAGATAATTAGTATTTTTGTAGATGTATTTTGGTGTTAGTTTATAACCTTGGTATCGTTCTGAACGATAGTTTGTAATGAATTAATATGCATTCTGTAAGGTGTGGCATATTATGTATAATCATCAGTAGGTTGATTTTGTTAGTGAGTTAAACACTAGATTAAGATTTGGTAATAGTAATTTGAGATGATTTGAATATTACTATGTTATCTGTTATATCACTTGTAATCTTTAGGAGTTTTAGTTATATAATGTGTTGTTGAGTTTAACTCTGGATAATCGTATTTTGCAAGACAGTTGTAATTAAAAGTGATGTTTTAAGAGTTAACAGGTTTCGGATATATAGTCTGAATCTTCTTCAGTTTTCTGTTGTATATCTATTGGATATAGTTTACAATGATTTGTATTAATTATTATTCCTTTAGGTATTGACAATCAAGATGTAAGAAGCGGGTACACTGAGAAGAAACACTCAACATCAATTACAATTAGTTCCTTCTCATCTCGTGGCCGTCGTCATCACAAATCTCATCCTCCTTGGAGTTAACGACGACCCACCCATAACTGCCCAGGCCCTGGATTATCATGCTGCATCCCTAACATTCATATTAGATATGCACATTAAACGTTCTGTTTAGTGCTGTAACATCACGGATATCTCCAATTCCGTTTAACCGCCAGTCAAAACCGGACGGTTTTCGGTTAAACGATTTATTAAAAAAAAAAAAAAAAAAAAAAAAAAAAAAAGCGGGAAGGACTTTCATTTAACTGCGAGGTGCATTTGAAGGGGCCGATTTGTGCTTGTTAACTTGTCACAAATAATAGTAACAATGTCATTTTTAGAAGAATGTGTAAGATCATTAATGTAAATCAAAAACAGTAGAGGACCTAGGATAGAACCTTGTGTTACGCCGTGTGTAAAAGTTGGATGAATTATTATTATAAACTTCATATTGCGATCTATTACAAAGATTACTTTCAAACCAAGATGACAGACAAGTGTTGTTCTAGTTTCGGAGTAGTGAGTCAACACACAGATTACTGAGCTGGGAGACATTGCCAGGCATAGTGCCAGGTGGAGGGGCATAAATCGAAACTTAAAAAAAAAAAAAATATTAAAAAAAAAAAAAAAAAAAAAAAAAAATTATAAAAAAAAAAAAAAAAAAAAAAAAAAAAAAAAAAAAACGGGAAAACGAAACCGTCGAATTGAAAACGGAATCCGCCATGGGCGGTCGGATACCGGACGGTTAAACGTTTGGTTACAGCACTAGTTCTGTTGTGAACAAAGCAGCTCCTGCATAAGCTGTCATCTTCATGTCTTGTGATCTCTGATATTATATACCCAGTTTTGTATTGTCTCTACTATCTATTTACTCAATCTGCGAAGGATACACTCCGCAGTTCTCCAAACCTGGAGGAAACCAAGAAGAAGAAGAAGAAGAAGAAGGTTGTATTCATTTATTTGTTGGGAAAGTTATCTATAAAGATGGATGAACTTTATTTGTGATTAGATACTTGTTATTTTCATGCAATATTGATTAAGTTTTAATAAAATGGAATATAAACAACCTGTTTATCATTTATTATCATGAGTCGGCTTGACGTCATATTGTTGGAATTCGTATCTTGGAGTCATTAACGAATATTGTGTTTATCGCTATTATGTGTGTTTTTCAAACATATCCTCATTTCTATTTAATTGTTTTAAATTTGTTTATTTATTCAGGTTTATTTTGCACCTGAAATAAAATGAACTGCAACACAAAGAATGGTGTGATGAGTCTTTTCTACCAGTTTCCGTGTGTGATCTGCATGTTACATTAAGAAAATACCTGTTGAAGTTATCACATTATCAGATTCATATTTTAGCAAATTCCCTGTGAACGCCTTTTTAAACTAATCATTATTGTCGTAAAGTAAAGTAGACCCTATACCAAGTATCAAATTAACATCAAGAAAACAGTTTTTTCCCTCCATTACTCCATAGTATTTAATACGAAGTGCAGTTTGTGTGTGATTGCTAATCTCATCGAACAGAGTAGCTTCAAGGAAATGGACAGACTAGCAGAAAGTAAGTCCTTATATTTTGTTTTTGTGGTTTTATGACTTTCAATTTCGGTGTAATTATAAATCTACCCAGAAGTTGTGCGTCCGGAAATTTGAAGTTTACACACAATATTTGATAAGTCTTGTACGACTTAAAAAGTGAGGCAATTATTATTATACAGGATAAATATTTATGAAGGTTACAGGTTTTGTAATTTTTATGCAACCATTTCATTAAATCCATACTCCATAGGCAAAAATGGTGGTTTTATTCTTTTTTTGCATCCACTCACTCCAGACACATAACGACAACCCATTCATTCATCATTCATAATCATGTCGACCACGATTGACTCAGTCACTCCAGAGCTACCAAGTATCACGCATTTTAGGTGTGACATCACGCATTTCGAGGGTCTGAAAATGCTCTTACGCACGATGCTAGACCGAATTTTCCGTCTCTTTCGTTCGTTAGCCTCTTATTGGGGTAGGGTCGGCTCTCTCTTTAAAGACGGAAACAGACTATCCCGCGAAATGTGTAGGGTTATGTGGGCAAATCAGCACACCAAACTTGCAAAACTTATCCCCGAATTACTCCTTTCACAGGATGCATATCCGATGCATTTTATATTGTAAATTAGGTTAAAACTTAACTACTTTGGTTCCACTTACCAACTTCATTGAACTGCCCTCTGTGGAGAAGTTCAAGGGAGCCATCAGTGCCTAAATCATAGGAGGAACTGTTTTTACTCGCACAACTTGTATATACGCACTATGCACTAATCAATCATGACCACTATGAGAGACACCACACCACAGTATCCTCGTTTAGTTGCTGAAAAGGCTTTTGACGAGTACCAGCATAGACGTAGACGTAGACGTAGACGTGACTGAAATAATCCGTTTAATGGTCCATTTTTAGGAAATTATGGGTCAAAATCGATATCCATGATGAAAATCTTGCAAGCCGTGTAAAACTCTCGCTGCCGGAGTCATCTAAATCAATCTCATCCCTTCTAGTCTACGCCAAAGGCAAAATGATTATGAAGGAAAAACTGTGCGCCATCTACACGTTCGTAATGGCGTTATCACAGTGGAACCGAAGTAGTTAAGTTTCAACCTAATTTACAATATAAAATGCATCGGATATGCATCCTGTGAAAGGAGTAATTCGGGGATAAGTTTTGCAAGTTTGGTGTGCTGATTTGCCCACATAACCCTACACATTTCGCGGGATAGTCTGTTTCCGTCTCTAAAGAGAGAGCCGACCCTACCCCAATAAGAGGCTAACGAACGAAAGAGATGGAAAATTCGGTCTAGCACGATGCGTGCACTATATTTTGAAAAAACGCTATACCTAGTAGATCTATACCCTCACACGCACGCTCGCGCGCCGAATCATGAAAATATCACGCATTGCCGATCTTTGAACTTGGCGTCTCTGTAAGTCATAGCCTGCATAATATAGAAAGAAAAATATTTTAGACATCTATGAATACTGAATAGGAAATGCAACTAAACTCTACACTAGTCGGCTCGATCATTTAAACAGAGTCAATACACTAGTGAGTAGTCGAATCGGACACAACCCACCCACATCAATGACTATGCATAGGCTAAGCCGAGGCACAGCATACGGGCTTGGCACTTGGGCTTGGCACTTGGGCTTGCCTTGGCTTGCACCATTATCCGTCGGTCTGAATTACCTGATTTCCGACGACTACAATCTGGGGTAGCTGGATCACATCCGTCCCAACAGTATTAAAAACATCTTGAAGTCTATTTATAACGGGTATTAGTGCTTCCATCACGTATATATTTGTTCCCGGAATCCGTTCTTTTCACGATCGCGGTCTCTGATATTTCTCGTTCATCAGTACAGTGCTGCATTAGAGGTCAATTCAGCTAGCCTGGCATATACAGGTCAATCAGCTTTCACTGTTTCAGGATGTTTTATTCGTTCAAAAATCTGTTTACCCTCTGGGTATATTAACATAAAGTTAAGTTTTAATCATACATTTGATTCCAAATGAAAATGAATATTTATTCATCGAATTCTTTCAAATGAAATTGAAAATATCAACAACAAAAAACAAAATCACTATTTCTAGGCTTAGGAACAGGCTTTTATTATAGCTGACACCGGTATTAAATGCTGGTGTGTTATGTTAACGGCAACGGTCACATGTAGATCATGATAAAAACGGCTGGAAATATCCTAACTTTCTCTCCCTCTTTGATCTTGGATTCTTTTCAATGGAGGTGGTGGAGGGTGCAGGGTTATTTGTGGAGAAAAAAAGTTCTTTCTCTCTCTCTCTCTATCACTCTCTCTCTCTCACTCTCTCTCTATCACTCTCTCTCTCCCCCTCTCTCTCTCTCCCTCTCACTCTCTCCCTCTCCCTTTCTCTCTCCCTCTCGATCTCAGTTTCATTTATTTCTCCTCAAGAGATCAACAGATACAAGTGAGGAGGGCAGTGGCCAAAAAGGAAACACACCTTGTAAGAGGCCAAGATATACAATATGTAACATAACAACAAATACAAAAATGAACACAAATAAGATAAGATAACAATTTAGAAATGAAGTATTTAAAGTTTTAAACTAACCTACTAAAAACTAACAAAAGAGCCTAATACTGAACCTAATTCTCTCTCTCTCTCTCCCTTTTCTCTCTCTCTCTCCTTCTCTTTCTCTCTCTCTCTCTCTCTCTCTCTCTCTCTCTCTCTATATATATCTCACACACACACACACACACTTACTCCTCTCCTTTCTTTTCTATAAACACGTACATGTATTTTCCCTTCGTCGAGAGGCGGCGGAGCGACTTCCAAAGTGGGGGGCACCAACAAAAAGGGGCACTTTGTGGAAAAAAAGGGCACCTTTAAAGGGAAATCTCAAAGCGAGAATATACAATTTTTAGACATTGGTATATACCCTATAATTTGATTACATTATCAGGAATGATTTCAATATTTGTTTCTCTTTATACATCGTATAAAATATTGGTTTAATACCATACCTTGCAGTTGGGTGTGATGGTCAAAAAAAAAATCATTAGCGAGCGATGAAAAAAATAAGATTTGTGAGGTCGCAGTGCTTTGAGAGCTTTGCGAGCTTTGAGAGGGCCTTCGGTCCTGAAAAGCGCTATAAGAACTAGATATTATTATTATTATTATTAAACTACATCTTATAAAGAGGAAAAAACCAATCCTCATCGGGTTATAAATAAGCACATTCTCATAACAGTAAAACTGAAAAGACCTTTGATAAGTAACATAATTATAACATCTATAAATGTGAGGGAGTGTAGCGAGTGAGCTTTGGGAGATATTGCTCTTAGTCGCTTGAAATTAGGGGCACGTTTAATGATGAGAGGAAAAGGGGACACTTATCGAAGGGATAAGACACTTATTAGAAAATAAAAGGAGCACGTGTCAAAGTACAAAGGGTTATTATCAGAGGTGAAAATGGGGCACTCACTAGGGATGAAAAGGCACTTAAAATTGGGCATTTGTCAACGGAAAAGAGGCAACCATCAGATTTTGATAGGGGCATTTCTGAAAAAGGGATAGGTTCCTCATAAGAAAGAAAAAAGGGGCATGTATCATTGTTAAAAAGGTTAACTTTATCAGAGGTGAAAAGGGGCACACACCATATATGAAAGAGGCACTTATGAGAATGAAAAAGGGGCACTAATAATAAAGGGAAATGTGCATTTGTTGAAAGAAAAGGAGCACCGATCAGACTTTGATAGGGGCATTTATTGGAGGTGAAAGGGGCTTTTTATGAAAAGCGGATATTATGAAGGAAAAAGAGCATTTATTAGGAAGGAAAAGGGGCACGTGTCAATATAAAAGGAGGTGTTATTAGATATGGACTATTTTCATAGGTTTAAAGGGGCATTTATGAAAAGGCGAAGGGCTCTTTGTTAAATAGGGGCACTTATCATAAGGAAAAGGGGCACTTATTAGAAAGAAAAGGGGCCACATGTGATAATATAAGGTGTGCTTATCCGAGTTAAAAAGAGGTAGTTATTAAAAGTAAAAGGGGCACTTCTTACAAAGGAAAAAGGGCAACTGTCAAATTAAAAGGGGCCCCTCTCAGATTTGAATAGGGCAATTGTCAGAGGTGAAGGAGGTGCTTAACAAAAGTGAAAAGGGGCGCTCCTCGTACCCGAAAAGGGGCACCTACTAGAGATTAAAAAGGGCACTTATGAGAATGGAAAATAGACACTTATTGCAAAGGAAACTGGGAACTTGTCGGGAAAAAGAGGTACGTGTCAAAATAAAAGGGGCACATATCAGAGGTGGAAAGGGGAGGGGGCACTTTTAAAAATTAATAGGGGCACATATCAAAGTAATAGGGGCACTTTTTATGTAAAAAGGGGCGCTTCTTACAAAGTTAAAGGGGCACTTTTCCTATGGAAAAAGGGCACTTTTTTTGGTACTTGAAAAAGTGGGGGGTGGCACTGTGCCCCCCTGCCCCCGGGGTCTGCCGCCTCTGCCTTCGTCTGCTCATTCAGTATGGGCCCTGCCTAAATAGATCCTCATCTAGCCATCATCATTTAAAACTATATGTAAAACTATTCGCATCATCAACATTTTGGGGGAGAATGGGGACACGAATAAAAACGGGAGACCGTTTCACTTTTGTAACTTTAAAAATAGTTATTAATTGTAGACTCTCAATTTACTTACATGCATGGTATAGTAATACATGTACTACGATCAAGTTCACGATACAAAATGACAAAATGAGAATACACCCTCCTTTTATTTTTCATGACAAAATGAGAAGACACCCCCTTTTATTTTTAGTGCTAATTAGGTGTGCATGGGCCAATTTTGGTCAGTTTTTAACATAAATTTCAACAACAAAAATACACTGTAACACTAATTCTTAGTACAGACACATATGGTACAGATTTTGCTACAGATGAAGAATTTCATTGTCGGCCCACTTCGATCTCCCGCCCCTCCTCTATAAACTAATTCACACTCAGTGGATCTAATAAATTGCAAAATTTGCAACAGCACTCTTCTATTCGATCTTTCTTACCTTTCTCTGTTTTTTCTATTCACAGCTTTATAATCTTTTATTTTACGTGGAAACATTATGAGCGCTCGAACCCATGAGCTAAGCCCCCACCTCGATCCCCAACCCTAACCCCAGACGCACCTCCTGAGCTAAGCCTCTCATACACCCTCATCTCCTGGCACCTCCCCCACCCCAACCCCACCGTACTACCGGTACGTTACTGCACCCCTACCCCCTCCCTAAGCTAGTTTCAACTCCAGACCCCAAAATTCGACACATAGATCTACAGTCGAGACACGAGAACTTGAACTCCGAGAAGTAAAGAGAGGACACTGACTGTGTACCTACCGCTTGCTGATCGAGTGATCATGTAACTTTGAAAAGGTGAGTATTAATATAGCTTGATTTCACTTTATGTTTGGAGTTGAAATAATGTTAGTTTTGTGACAATACATCGCAATCAACGCGTGTTCTGTGTTCTAACAAGTCGTGATTCGTTGACGTTGCTAGGACGCTCCGCTGTCCCGTTGGCGATACCCCTTTTCCGGTGTTTGTTTCGCCCAAGCTGCTGGGGTCGGGATATATGGTGGAACGCCTCGCTTGAAGCTTCCATCGACCCCCATCGACTCCGCATTGACTCGCCTGTCATGTCAGCTGTCAGCGCGGTTACCGTCAGCGCAGCCCACTCAACTAAAGTTTGACTTGACGACAAAGGGTTGGCCAGCTTGCTCACAATTGCTCTACTTTAGAGAGTCTAGACCCAGGCATTTGGTGTATGGTAGAAATGAGATCAATGACGTTGCAAACTTACAAAGGCAAAGACAAAGTTTGTGCATATTGATATTTAAAGGAAACTGCACCCCAAGCCCAAGAGATGAAGAAATAACTTTACTTATTCTGAGAGATTTATTATATTCTTGCCCATTAATGTACAAGATTCCCGACCAAAGTGTTAAGAGAGGTATAAAGCTAGAATAATGAACAGTTTCTCAGCACGACATCGGCATCGCCATTTACTTGATAAGGCCTATACAAAAAAGATGTTGTAGACCCTATTGCCCTATGGCCCAAAAATCTTGAAATCTAGATCTTTGAGCTATGGTCGGCTTTTAGATTATTATTTTTTTACTGTTTTTTAGAGAGAAAAAATGTATTAAAGAAAAAAAATTAGAAATATCAGCCCGAAGAGGAAGAAAAAAAAAGTATAAAAAAAAAAAAAAAATTCTGACCGACTGACCAATGTTTTTGGCACTTAAAGGGCAATTTAACACCTTTTTTTTTAGGCCTAATGTGGCGTACTATGTGAAGTCGTTAATCAAGTAAATGTATTCAAATTTATGGATGCTTCCTTCGGCCTTACCAGGCATGTGTGGTGATGTTCAAAGCATTTCATTTACCTGCTATGATTGTACTACTATTGCCAGAATGCAAATTGCATAAATTTGTTGGTAGTGTTCTGGGTTGAAGGTTTCTCATAAATGAAATAGATTTGTCAACTGCTATATTTTAGAAATTTTAAATGAATTAGTTGCAATTGTTCCCCTGTTATATATTTTTCACCAAATATAATTTCTATCTTCTCAATTACGTTTTTTCCTCATTGAAAAGTAAAAGTTTTGTTATTAATTTAAAGAGTCTACCGTATCCAACTAAAGCTTGGTGCATGATACATGTACAACTTCAACTGGTACTAACTAAAGTTACAAAGTAATATATTTGCAAAGTTTTTCCAAGAATTTTGCCAATTAGTTTAATATTTTTACTTCTTCAACTTAATCATTGGGATACTTGACTGGGAAATGACCTCTAATTCCTTTTCTGGTGTATAATTTAGAATGTCCTGTTTTTGTTTATTGGCTTCATTATTGTCAAGTGAATTTAAAGGAAGTTGTGCAATATCCTGAGCTGTCAATTATTAGACATGTTTGTACACTATTAGTCTACCTATTGGTGTACATGTACAGTGGAGCCAATAATTTATTGGACTGAATTGTCATTGAAGGTAAGCATTATGTTACCTTTAGTTTGTTGACTCTTTGTGGAAGCTATTTCAAACTGCATTTTTCCTATTAAATCATTTTGTATATTGCAAGTTATGTTCCTGTAGTGTTTCCTGGTTGTGAAGTGTGTAGGATTGGCAATAGCTCTAGACTATACAAACCGGCTCTGCCTCATACTTCCTGTTCTTTAGCATACATTTTTCATTGTGTGTATATATTGTGTGTATAGCTGTTTCTACACATCTGTGCAATATAAACAATCTTGCTCTTCTGTTAATGATATACCGGTACATGTCTTGTAAGTGTTTCTTATACTATGTATAGATACGATCTTGTGAAGATTGTAACTCACCGGGCTGTACATGTAACTCACTAGAGCAACAAATAGAGATTTGTGTTGTGTTTTAAATTTTACATCATCTCATATTATTTGGGCTTCAGCAGTTGCACTTCTTTTATCTAGCTATTATTATGTTTTTTGTATTTCCTTTGATTTTTCACAAGATCATTATCAAGCAGAAATTGAGCCATTGCAACATTCTCTCTCTGTCTTCACTTTGGTCGTATATTTTTCATATTGTTTTACTGAATATATGTGTGTGTCAGTGATTATGCAATGTGGATATAAAAGAACAAGATCATTTACATGTACCGGTATGTCAGTTGTGTGGATATAAATTACAACATTATAAATGCCAAATTATTATTTATATTTTTAAAACTATGTCCTGTTTTTTATCAGGTGGTGATCAAGCCAAACATGGCCGATGAGGAAGAAGAGTTAAAGATAAAGCAGTCCATTTACTCTGGCTCCACATCAGTACCTGAACTCCCTCCTAAGGTGGTCAGGTTATTTGTCAGCTCAACATTTGTTGGTAAGTAAATATAATCATGCCATAATTATGTGTTTCCTATGTATTCAATTTATAAATGATGGGGGGGGGGGGGGAGGAAAAAAAATCTAATCATATTTTTTTTGTTTATCATACTCCCTCAATCTTTCACTGACCAGTTTTTCTCATCCATCTGCTTTGATTGAAACAAATTTTATATCAAGGCTGCAGGACTTCTCCTTTAATGTGGTGATTTTGTAGCTTTGTAAAAATTTAGGATTCATTCTGAATTTTAGAGGGGTTTTTGCCCGCAAAAGCCCAAACCCCTGTTATTAGTTTGTGCCCATTACTTTTTTTTCATTGCATGCAAATCAAGCAATTAAATTTACAGGATACTGGTAGAAAAATTTCTAGGATTTTGCATCACCAGCAAGTTATAGAAATATTCCTTGACAGCTACAGCTTCTATGTTAAGTATGTATATGCACCCATCGGTCATCTTTACTTAAAGACTAAATGCCTTTTCTATATTCCCTTTTCTATATTCCTTAATACTCAGATGCTGAAGCGGAAAGGAATGTGCTGCTGAATGAAGTATACCCCACCGTGTGGTGGTGGTGTAAGAATCATGATCTTGACTTCCAGCTGGTTGATATGCGGTGGGGTGTACGGGACGAAGCCTCAACCGACCATACCACCACCCAGATCTGTCTGAGGGAGATACAGAAGTGTCAGAATGTGTCTATGGGGCCAAACTTTCTGGTGAGATTTTTCTCTTCATATCATGTATCTCATATTCTATTGTGTCAGGACCAAAGTAACTCACTTACAACCCCCCCCCCCCCCACCCCCCCCCCCCCCCCTCTATGGACAACCTCATGTACCTAGGACCTAGGACATTGTTATAATTAGC